>JAHWFP010080189.1:28536-40869 GCA_023313725.1 Lithobius niger
AAAAAAAACGGTAGCAAGTGGTGGTCGCATATGGCACTAGGTCACTGGAGATCACTTCCAAACCACCTTTTACTGATAAAAGTAATAACTAAAGTTTTCCATACGCCCACACTAGGATACAACAATGTTTAGCGCAAGGGTTACCAGCAGTGCGCCATACTATTAGGCCTGCCGACTGTCCCTACCATGTAGCTTTTTCTGCCGTTCAATTCTCCGCCGCGACGCCAGCGCTCATGGTGCGTCTAGACTATATTACTACTATTCCAAGGTCTTTGGCATTTTCATTCCCAAACACGAAGTTCCTGCTGCTCGAATAGGTTCGAAGAGAAATCCATCCGACAACTTTTTTTTTATAACTAATCAGAGAATTGCCTGAACCAAAATGCAACTGTGGCCAGTGAAGTAGTAGTAACAAGTATGCTATACTAGGGCCACTAAGAGAATGACTTGATGTTATCATCGATTGTTTAAGTCGTGACCTCGCTTGCTTGTTTCAGGTGCATGCAAGGTGCACTCTTGGCCATTCATTACCCGTTGCCAAGAATGCTTCCGTGGTTTGGCAGCGCTACGTAACTAATAAGCCTAGCGTACAAGATCGGATCGAAATCGTCCGTGTAATGAACTCATTCAATTGGAATGATCGTTTTGAGACGTTGTTATGGCTACGTCAACACATAAAATAATTTTAGCAGTAAAGAAAGATAATTTGTGGTTCCTCTCATAACATAGTGAAGTGAGAAAATTTTTGTTCCACTAGAAGTACTTTTAAAAACGATATAAAACAAGGTTCGTTACTGAAAATATAAACGTCACTCGCGCTTAAAGCATCATTCATCCTCCCCTATGGTTGCCAGGCAACAACAAGTAACGCAGGCAAGCCATCCAAATTCAGCTGCCCAAAATCCAAACAAGCAAAATAATAGTGAATATTTTTTTATTAAATAAAGGTAAAGTAAAATAAGACAAATGAAGAATAAGACGAGCTCCACGTGTCTAAAATAAGCATACTACCTAACACGAAAACTGTTGGACTGCGTACGGCAACTGTTAAATCGGCCGTAGCCGTCTCGTGATTTTGGCAGTGTTGTATTACTTTCGATAACAAAAGCCTGGCGAGTCGAAAATAGTTTACAATAATATTACACGTGTTACCTTAAACGTGTGTAAATCCTAGATAAACGGGGAAAACAAATACATTGACGTTAGTTGTCAAACTCTCTCTTTGACCTCTCGTTTGTTTACATGCGTAGAACAAAGAGAAGCAACAAATCAACATCTGTTTTGTCCACTCCCGATCAATTCGTGATCCAGACGTTAACTGTGCAGTGTTGCACGTATCTTCTTTCATTGATTTGTTCAATGATTTGTTCTTTCAACATTTCGAATCGTAGCACGAAACAAGGAATCTGTGCATCGTTATCCCGCGTTTTCTTTATCACCGCCCCTTACTTTAATTGCTGTATAGCGCCGATTACTACCATAAAAATATGGAAAAATAGGTTGCGCTTCACCCCCCCCCCCCCCCCGCCCCCCATCAATCCTCATGCCAATTTGTCAATTTAGTTTGTAATACAGTACATTGTAATCAGCAGCTGGGAAATAACACAAATAAGAGCACATTTTTTAAATTTTTATTTACCAAAACTTCTAACAAGACGGCAATCCGTTTTCCAGCAAACCCCAAGCATTCCTTTGCTCTGCCGACACTTTCTTAACAATAGGGAGTTGTTTATTTGTACGCATGTCTACAATAATACGTCTTATTGACGTGTCGAAAAAATTGAGCTGCGAAATGGGTGATTGACGCGGCCTTTTTTTTCCCCGGCGTCTCTACATCACTTGCCCGGAAAAGCTATAGGCTTACGCGCCTTGCATGAGACGTGTAGCCATTTAGCAAAACGTCACGACACTCCAGTAGCAGCCACTGCACACTTTCTGGATTGTGTGTTAGTTCTATACTCTCCAAATTCACTCACCCTGGATTCGAAATACTAGACGACGTTTTAAACATCTCCAGAGCTTGACTGTGTTAAGTTTTACCGCGCTTCGCTAACGAAGTCGAATTCGACGCCATGTCTGGGCTCGATTGAACTCGCTGTTGGCAAGGTGCTCCTATCCTACTGGCAAAAATGCACGATATTCGACGAACGCCGAGTCATTCTTTTAGTGGCCGGACTCTAGACGCTTTTGTATCGACAGCCAATTAGGGATAGACAGATGTAAAAATCGGTATCGGAATTACAGATAATATCGGATGGTTTTGTATATTGGTATCGGGCTGCATCGGTATTTATTTTATGCTCTCTAATGATCTAAACCTTAAGCTGATAGCTTTTTAGTTTAAAACTGATGAAGGACAGTATGGATTGTTGGACAAGTATAAAATGACTATTAAACCATATAACTAAGAAATGCGTCAGAAATTTCGTTTAACACTTTTGTTTTAATGAAGACTATTTATGCTGGTAAATTGAAATCTGTTTTCTGATTTTGCCTGCTTTATGAAGGTTTTTATCGGTATGTATTAACTGATAATGCTAAGACGTTGTGGTATTCATTTGGAAGAAAATTAATCCCAGTATTGTATTCATTTGATTTTTTGATTTTTTAAATAGCAATATGCAGGATCTTAAGTGAATTACTTTGAACTGTGGAAGATGATGGAAGCCAAAAAAAGCTAAATTCAAAATGTCAGTTCAAACGGTTGTATTGCCAATTTACGATGACCCAGCAAGTTGACGAGAGTCTACAGGTTCTTAATCGTCAGGCTTACTCGAATTTTCAGTCTCGTATTATCATATATTATGATTGTACACTCCACGTTGTTCATGTTGCCTGCTTTTCATTATACTTGGTCAGCACGAAGGTTCGAGCTGACATTTTGAATTCAGCTTGTTTTTGCTTAAATACTCTGCATACTGGAATATATTCTCTCAAGAGTCAATTTAAGTATATAGTTAGTCTTTTACTTGCCTTATAAATTCATTAGACACAGAACTAAGGGAAATGGATCATTAAATATGCTGTTTCCTAATTTAATGGCCTTTTGTTTGTTTTGAGTAGATGATAGATGTTAGAGAATCGCGTCAAATCAGTTGACTCCTTTGCCATAACACCCATTTCAGGCATCTGCTTCAACTAAATCATCACCTTGCTTGATTCACTTTGGTGCATGCATGAAAAAAAGTCTGCCAGCCCTGACCCTAAGCAGTCTTGCTTTCACGTTCGATTTTGAAGAATCAAATTAAAAATAAGTCTGCTGTTCCAGGTTGCCTTCATCATTATAAGAATTCCCTCCTTCTTCATTTGTTGGGTTTGAAGATGAATTCTTCAGTTGTCATGTTACAGTTGTTATAGGGATCTGTTACTGCAGTCGTCAAACTTCCAAAAGACTATCCAAACCAAGCATTCAGTATAATGCCAAGGGTAGGGTGAGAACGAGAGACACTGGCCATCTATCTCGGTCAGTCTTTCCCATCTCTCTTAATAAATTAATAAATTAATATGATGAAGGACTATGTAAAATTAGTGATTCTATGTCAAGATGAGAAATAACCTTCCTTGATCTTTTCTCGACTACTATACTTGCAGTCTTGATCTTGGTGACCCCATTCACGATTTCGTCTTGTCTCACTCAAACGTCTTGATGGCTCGAGTTTTTTTTCAAATAAAATTCATTCACTTTTGGAAATTTGTAGTTCATATTCGATTTGTTAAAGTTCATTTAAGTGCACTTACTTCATGGTCGAGTACATCTTCACACATTTCTAAAACTGGGCCCGCCCCACTGTCACCCCACACCATCGCCAACCAATAATAAATAACATGTGGACATATGAATTCAAGCACACTTCAATTGCATTGGGACCCTAGGATGAGCATGTTCATAATATAACGGGTAAACTACAAAGTTGGAAAATATTTTTTTTTTAATGGGCGTTGGAGCATTTATAAAGTAAGTTGTGCACAACTTACTTTAAAACGAAATCAGTGTAACCGTGCCTTGTGGTTTATTGACTATGGTAATACCAAACATTGTCATCATATGCAAAGTTTCTGCAGGCATGAGGTGCCTCTGGGAATGAGCAATGAACACTGAAATGCATTAAATATCTGCACTGCCAACAACTGATACCAAATTATTTGCCCTTATCTGTAGTCTTTTGCTCTTCACTGATGCCTGTACCTTGCACGAGTTGTTAACTCCTGTATGGAAGTTCAAAACGATTACTGTCTTAAAAAGCGCAACATACATGTTCATGTCAGTTCCGATTGTACACCTTTCATAATAACAAGCATCCATTAGCAAAGAGACCGGAAGTAATCCATGCCAACCACTGTATGAACGACAGATCACTAAAACGTTGTTGTAATATGTCCGATTAGGTAGCAAATAATGTCGCCATAAATGCAACTCACATCGTGAGTTAACAAAAAAGCACAAAACAGAGAGTTGATCAATTATACTGAAATAAATGGGGAACCAAGCTAAGGAACTTTAGTTTAAACTAGGTTGGCAGGGGTCATAATCTTTGCGTTTGTAGTTAGAAAAAGGCTTAAGTTAGGGGTAGAAATTCGGGTAGACTGGAGGCTTAATCAGCAATGAGCTGGTGACCCTTACACGGCAGACCCTAAGTGGAGAGGACCAGCCTGTAGGCTAACTGATTTAGCATGCATGGTAATTTCCTTGAATAGCCAAGGTTGCCCCTAACCACTATAGAATAACAACGGAGTTCTGGGGGAATCTTCCAGATAACGGGAACCGGAAAGAAATTCACAAAACATAGACATTACACAAGCTCACCTATGGAAGATTATGCAGACTCCTAAGGCTGGCCATCTGCCCCATTAAACATGCAAGTACGCACGATTTGCAACATGCTTCCAACCACACAAATCTTAAAAAAGGAGATCAATACATTTTGATAGTAACAATGTTGAAAAAGTCTTTATTATTCAAATAAGTGTCAGCAAAGTTACAAAGATGCTCTATAATTACAAAACAAACTTTTTTGCTATTGGTAAAGAACGTGACAAAAACATGAGGCGACTCTGGCACCGGATTCCAAGAGTCATGATGTGCTTCCTGAGACGGCTTCGTGCGCCTAAGCTGGCGACCTGACGCCCCAATCCCACCGGTGTGGAATTGGGCTACAACTACGTTTGTAGCCGATGGAGATGAAGAAGAATACAAATGTTTGCTCACGTGATGCTGCTGGTGCTGCTAGATATTGGCAAAAACGTTGACAGACACCAAAATACTGAGCATTTTCGGTGTCTCGTATAATTACCGAGAAAAGTCGAGTCGTGATCTTCATTCGTGATATTGCCTTGATCGTGAAACAAACATTCTTGTTTTTTTTTTCTTGACGTTGCACATTACTTCTTGAGCTTTCTTGTCTTACTTTTTCGATAAAAGATGACTCACTTATTTCGTGTCTTTACAGAACCACCTTGCAAAATACTCTCTGACATTAATGTATTAATAAACTCTTTGTAACTCTGCTGTAATTTTCTTCCATGTAAAACGAACATCAGATAAAGAATGTAAGAAAGTGATGTATAAACCGTAAGATAAGTCTTTCTCTGTTCAGTGTATGCTTAAAGAGACCAGACAACATACTACTTAAGGTAGGCCAATATTGTGAGTAGGCTAATTCATTTTTTTTATTGTGCTAAGTAAATGTCTCACGGTTAATACTATAAGAATAAAACAAAACAAAAACTAAATTTTCACTTTTAATTTATATATAAAGCTTTTTTTTAAATCAATGCTTCTAATTAATGCATTTTGGCAAATTTTTGACTTTGTAGAAAAATCGTAGTATTTGAAGTTTATGTTCCTTTTTTTCCAAAACTATTACTCAGATTGTTATTTTTTGCTAGGGGGTTTACATAGTAGTTACGCATGACCTCTACCTGAGTTATGATGTTTAGAATGGTTTATCTGACCATTCTAAACAATAAAATGGTTTATCTGACCATTTTACTATTCATGCAGCATGAATTATTTTACTATGAAAGTTCAGTGTTTATAATAAAGACTGAATCATCAGAATTGCGTAAGTGTCTAATTTACGTAAAGACTACTACCGAGTCTTAAAAGTATGTAAAATGAAAAATTATGTCAGGAGAAATTTCAAAGCTCTAACTGTTAACGGTTTCGGACAAATATGAACATGAACGCATGACATTTTGCTTATAGTAAAGTAGCGGTCAACTGGCATACTTAAATAATATTAATTTCTTTTTAATATTATGCATTGTCCTTTAACCTCAAACCCTTGAATAAAACATCATGCTAATTTTGTGTAGGTGGTGTCTGCCACCACAGCCCGAGTTGAAGTTATTCCTCAGACCCTAATAGTCCTAGTGTTTATAGTCTCAGTGTTAAGTCTATGCATACAGAAAGGTCTTTATTTGTGATTAGGATTTAAACTGCCGTTAGTGCTAACTGTAGCCATTTATCCAATTGGCGTGGTCTTTTTGTTAATTTAGGTCCTTACGCATATATTCTTGTCCCTAATTGGGACGTTACATGTAATTTATAGCACCTTGGTTAGGCCTCATTACAACCGCAAAACTGGGTTTATGTGGGTCGACATGGATAATTTACAGAAGTAACTGGAAAAAAATACACTTGTTTGGATTATAAAATTTAAAAATCAATGGAAAAAGTCCAGATTTCCAGTTTTAAAATGTTTCCTTTCTTTGCTTCAGTATAATTTCTAAGTTCTTTTACATCCTGACTAACCCACCACACATAAACAGTATTGTAAGATGCAAGCAGGGCAAAATAGGTTTGACCATTTAAAATTAGTTTTAATTCTTGTACTTTTTTTGCTGTTAGGTTCCATCTACCTAAACTGCTTGGTACTGTACATGCAGTATTGTAACCAAAGGAAGAAAAAATAAATTTGAGCTACCATTGGGTTCTTGGTTATTGTATCGTCGAGCTGTTTTTTTTTTCTCTTTTTGTGTTTTAACAGCTGATGTGATAATTTACGACGTTACTATTTTGTTAAGTCTCGTATAGCAAAATTCCGTTAAACCAAATTGAGGTCGGGTTAAATTTTTTGTCAAAATAGTTAAGTATCTCTCGTTCAGGATGGGTTATATGAGGGTTAATTTCAGAAAGTAAATTCTCATGCACAGGGTGGAATTTTTACTTGCAGTTGTGAAATGCAGGTTAGTAAATACTTGCAGGTTATGAAATGGGATTTTGCAATAGTGGGGTAACCCTTTCTGACAACACATTTCGTTTGGTGTAACAGTACTTGCTACGCGAGATTTAGTGGATGATATACTGCCATTGTGGCAAACGAAAAAATAAAGCATTTACGTTCACTGTTCCAATGTCACTAAAATAAAAATGTTGTACCCCTTGCATTATTGGGGCTGCCGTATACTCTTTTTATTACCAATTGTATTTATACCATGCTGTATTGTATTTGTAAGTTAAATTCAGAAATTAAGATCTTGGGTATAATTAAGCTTGTGTATTTTTTTTCCATAGTTCCATGCCTTAAGCACTTTTCACTCTTGCCAAAACGGATAGCACTGGAGTTTTGTTTTTTACATTATTTTGTATTGTTTTACTCTTGTAAAATATTCTCCTGATATAATAAAACATGTACTGTAATAAAGAGAGCGTGTTTGTAGTTTGTCTGGCTACACAAATCGAAACAATTTATCTTGGAGCCAACAAACTCCGTATAGAATTTAATAGAAACAGAACGAATAAAGTGTTCCATTAGTAGCAGTAGTATTAATAAATCTGTTCCACTGTAACAGGGATTACACTGCCCAGATGCCCAACTTTTGTAGTACACAATGCATTTAGGTCATCAGAGATATTAAAAGGACCTATGTATGACACGTTAACGAAACAAACATTTAGCAAAGATTGGCCGTGTCAGAATACACAATTCTCAAAGAAACAGCAAATCTCGCTACTGGGACAAAACCCAGGACTTTCACATATTGGTTCGAGTACCAGATGGAGTGTGCGGGAAGACCTGGCTTCTAGTCCCAGTCGGAGCAGTTGGCTTTACTTTCTTGTCTCAGTGTAGAGTTTACTCTCATAAGGCCAGTCTTTAATGTAGACCATTAACAGCGTTTACCTTTTGCCTTGCGATTTATTCTTTATTTATTGCTTTAATTATTTCTAGGGTGGAGGTGAAGAAGCAAGTTGCTGCCAGTCACCGCTAATAGGTTGAACAGCTGTTAAGCTCGGCTGGAGCTTGTAGCCAGCATCCCACGGTAGTACTGTGGATAAAATGCCTGACCAGATCCTCCTACAGTAACGGCCGTAACCAAACACGCCCAAAAAGGCAACAAAATTTACCATAGACATAGAATTAGGATCACCTTCGTTAGGTGCTGCCATCTCTACACCAAGTGGCAAAGTTGTAAACTACCTTCCAGCTGCCAATTGATGGCACCACTTACCAAAGCTATTCGTGTCGCCTTTTTGCTTAACATTGTGGGGGGTAAAGCTGTTTCAGCCTTTACTGTAGGAGGCTCTAACCAGACTTAATTTGTCGGAATTCCTGGGGCAGTTGATTTTCTCTCTCAGATTACTCTATCTCTTATTCTCACAATGCCAGTATTTTAAGCTGAATGATTGCTTAATTAAAAGAACGATTGAATGACATGATTTGGTGAATGACATGATTGAATGACATGATTATAAATGCGTACAGATCCGTAGCACCAGGAAGTATCCATATTGCAACTATAGCTCCGTATATCACTGTTACAAGGTTGTCAGGAAAGTAGCAGCAAATTTCGTATTCTGGCTCCAGGCCAGTTGATTCAGTATCGCCAAAATTGTATTTTGCCAAAGTAATGATAAGAGGCGTAACTTACCAGCTAGCACAATAACTGGTGTGTAGCCAGAAGGCAAGAAACGCAATTTCTACCCCAGATAGCCTTGGCTTGAAGAAAATACTATTTCCTAGCTTCAAGGTCGTTTAACGCTTGTGCTGTTGAACTGAATTACACTTGATGTAAAGGCGCGGATACACGTTGTCATAAATGATATGTCACTCAAGTGATAGAGGTCTTGTCACAAATGATAGGCGTGGATACACGTTGTCACATGGTTCGTGTCATTTCGCTTTTTAACCTGCCAGAGAGTGCTGCAACCTAGGGAGAAACTGTCGTAGTGTGAAAAAAAAATGCGAACACAGAAGACGTATTTTGTGTTATGTGCATCGTTTTGATTCTGGGTGCTTTATCAGGAATTGTTGTTTCAGTAAAGAAACCCAGAAAAAATGCGAATGGGTAAGGGACTAGGCAGCACAGAATGGTTTAAAGCCTGCACGAATTTTTACCCAGGTTACAGACTCGGTCAAACTTGCTCAAATACCGTCATAATAGAGACGAGGTGAGACCAAGACCGGAAAAAAAATTCAATACAAGACTAAGATCAAGCCTACTCAAACGTGACCAAATTGCTGCAAAGTGAAAAAGTTGCGGCTATTCGCGTGCAATTTTTTTACATAAATTTTCTTCCTCATTACAAAATTATTCTTCCCTGCCTTTGTTTCTAATTTACCGACAAGAGACATAAAAAAAAAAGTACCGAACAAAACTTCCTGAGCTGTCATTTGATGCGTAATAATAGATAACCGGCTTTGGATTGGTTAAACGTATTAAAATTAACGGGTTGGAATGAGGGACCGAGGAGGGGGCGTACGCACTAAAACACCAATCCTTATACCCGGTTGGTCCGCTGTGCTTATCACGGGCTCCAGCTAATATGGAAATATATTAATATACTATAGATAGATTTATAAATATCACGAACGACATGTCACTGGAATGAAATGAAACGCGTGAAGATGGTTTACTATTCTCCGTCATTTCATGCGTTGTTTTCGCAGTTGAATTATTAACCCCTTCAAGAAAAGGACGTACGCCTAAACAAGAAGACAAAAAAAATGGCTAATAAGTGCAACGATGAAAAGCGAGTTTCATGCGGCATACCTGGGAACCCATGCAAAGCACAGCGGAGTTGGTCTCCAGCCCAAACGTTTGCGAAATCGAATCGCGTAATTGATCTACGTGCAGAACGGTTTTTCGACTTCTTCTGGGCCTGCGTCTGTAGTGGAAGGGATAAACGACTCGCCTATATATATTCTTTACAATTTTTTTTGTATTTAGTGTAAATTAGTAAATTTTTCTTTCACCTAAAGATTGAAACAATGATCGGATTTATCTTTTTATAGCTTAAAATGTACAGCAGATATTATAAAGGACGGTATTTTAATATGACTCATTTATCTCAAATAGCGTTCATATCCATTATCTCATATCTAAATTCTAGTTATTTAGTTACCTGGAATATCTCCAATAAAAAAAAGTAACACATATTAGTAGTAAAAAAACGCTTAAAGGGATATTCCTCCCAGCGCCATTTTTCTCGATCCTCCATATCAAGTATGGCCCCAAAGGTCTATTTACTTCCCGTTAATCAATCCCTAGCTTAAAATTCGTTTTAGAATGTTGCGTCTACGAGATTTTCTGTTGAATATTGGTAACTTTATTTACGTTCTAACGAATATATTTTGCGCGCCTACAATGACCGTGGAAGTTTTATCTGTGTATGTGCAGTACTAATTTTAATCGTTTGCTAATAATTACTATTACCAAAATTCTAAAAGATTAATGCGGTAAAAAATAAAATTAATTTATCCAATAGATTACCGAAACAAAATTATAACACACTAACCTAAAATATTATAAAGTGAGATTTTCAAATACCAAAATCATCCTGGTTTAGCGCCGATCCAATTAATGCATTCATGCTGGTTCGTCTACTACGCGCAATGCCAACTGAGACAGTAGCTACGTTCTTCCCTGTGAGGAACGCAGCTACTATCTCAGTTGACCTTTACGATAGTATATGCCCGAAAGGCGATCAGTGCGTGGCTGTTATAAGGTAGGCCGGTTGTACCTTTAATCCTATAAAATAAGAATGTAAGCCTAGAAAACCTTAATGCTCAAAAGGAACAGATACTAGAAAAATTATATTAGCCATCAGCGTCGCACTAACACGTGTAAAGGAAGCTGAAGCTTTGTAAATCTTAAAAAAAAAAAACCTAATGCTCGACAGGAACAAAAAAAACAGGTAAGGCTAAATCATGAACGTTGCACTAGCACATATAAAAGAAGCTACAGCTAGTTTTTTGGGTTGCTTGAGATTCTTTTATACGTATTAGTGCAAAGTTAAAAGCTTACGTGGCTTTTTCGTGACTGTTCCTTTACCGTATTATGTTTTTTTTAAGGCTTACATCCGTATTTTATACGCTTGAGTGTTTTTTTTTTCGAGACCGCCTTTTCATGTCTTCGTACTGAAATTTTTCTTATTAAGCCCACTCAAAAAACTCGCCAAAAAAAAATTTCTTTAGGAATGGATTTGTTAATCTCTTTGTACGTTACTTAACGAATCAAGGAAAGGCCACAGACAAAGCTTGGGAAAAAAAAGCCAAAGGAAGGAAAGAAATGTTGTGAAAAAAAAGGTGTGAAAAAATATGTGGAGAAAAACACCTAAGGGTACGTGAAAAAAAAATCACGCAGAATAATAAGTTTTCGGTGAAACTTCCAACGGCCTGTCTGTTGAAACTCTTACCAAGGCAACTAACCTAACCTGTAACAAAAGCAACATGAAAAAACAACAAAAATAATTCTGTTTTTTTTTTTTTTTATTCTGCGGCTTTATTTCATGGCTTATAATAATAAAAGTTTGTTGCAAACGCAACCGGAATGGCAAGGACCTGGTGGTCGCTAACTGCCATCTGATGTTAAGACTAAAAAAAAAAGCTTTTTTTCTGCGGCTTTTTTCCGTGGCTTTTTTCCCTTAGCTGTATTTTCCAGACTTTTTCTGCAGTTTTTTTTCCGGGTACCTCCTAAACTTGTAGGTAGTTATAACTCCTTTTAAAATTGAATTCAAGGAAAAAAACGTCCGAGGGAAAAAGGATCGAGACCGTTAGTTTATGTGGAGAAAATAATTAAACTATAAGAACAATTACAAAATTGGTTTCTGGAAATGCTAAAGTCCTGTGCTGTTGGAAAGTATGGATTAAGATCGGAAATTTGCACCCGCGTTCTAGTTCCCCCCCCCCCCCAACCCCACGTTTCCACTGTTGCAAACTTCTTACTTCCTCTCCATTTTCCCCAAATAACCCCTTCCAGGGGGTGGGCTTACTATAACCCCCCACCGTTTTAGGTCATCGTAACTACATTTCAGTTCGGTCTTGCAAAATTATTAAACATATATAAGATCATGGGAGAACGTTTGTGAATTTGTACAGATATTTTCTCCCC
>JAHWFP010080190.1:482-17906 GCA_023313725.1 Lithobius niger
TGCTCGTTATTGAGCTTCCGCGGTATGAACGGTGATGGGGCAATTCGGAATCGAGTTACAATCAATAAACAAGAGCACAGAACTCTTCACTAAGCAAGGAACAACAATGCTGTCAACAATGACATCTTTGTCGTATTGTCGACCTTTCTCAGCAAAAGAACGTCAGCACGATTTCGTCCTTTGTTGTGTGCGTGATATACTATTGTTGTCGGAACGAGATCCTGAAATCGGGTGATAAATAGGTTATCGGCCACTTTCCTCGGAGAGATACAACAATGGCTCGGCTCTGTGGGCCTCGACATTGTTATATCTCACTCCTCAATCAATCTGTCTGCGGCCTTGCAGTGCTGGAAACACCGGTTCTCGTTAGATCCCCGAAGTTAAGCAGCATTGGGCTGGATTGATACTTGGGTGGGTGACCGCCTGGGAATCTGGCTGTTTGCAGACATAGGGCCTTAGGGCTTCGGGCAGATGACCAGGAGTGGTTAACGCTCGTTAAACCCCTTTTTAACTCAATCAATCAATCAATCGGAAAGGTGGCTGATGATAATTTATACATACAAACACAACACTACAGACTTTAATAGAATAAGGATTTTCGAGAATCCCGCTGCGGAAGCCAATACCATGGCGGACACACACAAACAAACGAATCTTACGATCTTAGTTAAATAGATTATGCTTTTTCATATATGTTTCCAGCACAGCTGTGGCTTTATCAGTTCCATCACAGTCACCAAATTAAAACAAAACAACCTTGAAGTAGGCACTAAGTAGAATTTCTTGTGATTTAATAACCGAGATGAGTCCTTGAACGATTCTAAAAGATGAATCGAACCTCGAGTTTTGTAGCTACAGCAATTTCGTATTTAAAATTTTTTTCCCCTATGTTTTAAGAATCTGTTTCCGATGTGTGACGCTCGATTTGAGACTTGTGTGAAAGGAAAAATACTGTGAAACCAGGGCCTGGCCAGCATTTTGCTCCCTTTGTCAATAGTATGAGCAGCAACTGAGTGTTTCTCACAAAAACCTGAAACGAACCTGGAAATTATACAAGTGAGAATTATGGGCACAATTTCGACAAATAGTACAAGAACTGGGGCGACAGAAACTGTTGTGTTTTCCGTGATGACTCAGGCCCGTATTCTGAACGCTGACTAAAACTCGTACTTGACTTGAAATGACGTCACACCTATTTAGTGCCATTCACCACCAGAACTTCTTTTGGATACATTTGGAAGAAATCGGGTGGTGAATGGCACTTAATAGGTGTGACGTCATTTGACTTGAAATGACGTCACACCTATTAAGTGCCATTCACCACCCGATTTCTTCCAAATGTATCCAAAAGAAGTTCTGGTGGTGAATGGCACTAAATAGGTGCGACGTCATTTCAAGTCAAGCACGAGTTTTAGTCAGTGTTCAGAATACGGGCCTTAATTAAAGAATTTACTGTGAATATTACAAAAATAAATCGTGTATTTTCCGTGGTTCGAACTCATTTCTCCCCCAGGTGACAGCTTTGCTGTTGAAAAGCCTTATATAAGATAAGTTCTGTTTGTGTAATGATAAACCAGCTTAATGTGGAAAGATTCCTGTGACGTGCAGCTTAGGTTTAGAGTTTAACATGCACAGACAGCAAGTTCACTTTAAGCGACAGTTTTATTAATATTTTCTGTTTGTTTAAAGCCTTTTCAATTCCCCAAAAAATAACACTATCACCATTAGCCTACAATTAGCCCATTGCGACTGCTCCTCGCATTACATAGTAGTAGTTAAACAAACCTCAGTCTAAATCTTATCCTCTGTCTGTACCCCCTGCAAAAATTAAAAAATCTAGACAGGAGAACAGATTCACAGCCCAAATTGACGCGGTAAATCTCACGGAAGATGGAAACGGCGACGAACACCATCAAGGTGGTGACACTCAATAGCACATTATGGACCGTAAATGGTTACGTCCCGTTTCGCCAAATCCCGTTTCGCCAAATCCTGTTTCGCCAAATCCCATTTCTCCAAAATATCGTTCACGAAATTTTAACCACACGAAACATTTAAAACATTTAAACACGAACATTTATAACATGATAATGGTCAGACATTTATAGACAAGCACCCGTTTTGCAGAATCCCATTTTACAAAATAATTTGTTTCAAATTACGTGCCTCGCTCTCGCTGTCGCGCTCGCTGCGGCTAAACACATAACACCAGAAACCACAACTAATAGAAAAATTACTAACAACTGCCTCTTTCACTTCTGCAATGTTAAATTTGTGAAGAATATTTGGATTCTGAGAAACGGGATTCTGCAAAACGGGTATGCCCATTTGGAAAAGGTTAACCCTCACGTGTATAACTAACTATTCTTAAAAGAGAACCTTGGCATTGACGTAGTGACGCCCAAGCATTCCAAACAATTATATTTAAAACTCACGTTTTTCCGTCTGTATTGCCAGTTTTCAAAACGCTAATAAATCAACTGAGCTTATTCTACCACTGCTTGTCTCTGTTAAATGTTTGCCTTTTAAAGCCCCATTACATAGAAATAAGGTATTAAATTTCGCGTACGTACAATTTTGTCAAATTTTGGCGAAACGGGATTTGGGGAAACGGGACTGGCCCCTGAGGGCAAAACTGTTAATCTGCTTTTTTTGTTGGCGAAACGGGATTGGGCGAAACGGGAGTTCACCCGAAAAATGGCCGGTGACAATTAACAATAACATTCATGAAGGATAACACCCTCAAAAGGAAGTAATGAGGGGGTGGGGGGGGTTGAGGCTTAATGGCGCGTCGAAAGCATGGTCGGGAAGTAATGAGCCAGGTTAGTGTGATCATTACGTAAACGGGTCAACACCACCTCTTCTCTAAGGCTGTAGTGAGTGCCAAGCCCACAGCTAGGTCTAAAAACTCATAGATTTTTGATTTTTATGGCTGAAAAAGATTTTAAAACTGTTATTTGTAGTGTTGGGCGATAAACCGGTTCTCACGGTGTACCGTGGTGCCAAAAATGCAACGGTACCAAATACCGTGCATTGTTAAAATACCAGTATTGTTTTTATACGAAAAAAGGCGCTACAATTGTGACAATAGTTTATTTAGACCTTTTGTTGTAGGGCTCAAAGCAGTGCAACAAACAGTTAAAAGATCAACAATGGTAAAAAATTGAAATTCTAAACAATGAACAAAAGTGGCCAAATTTGCATAACTTTGATGCTACAACCAGCGTTTGTTCATATTTACAATTCTACTTGGATAGCTTGTTAACTACAAATTTCAGAATTTTTTTTATCAAATATGTCGTGAAACATGCAGTAAGTTTAAGTCATGGGTGGGGGTGGAATCAATTCATTTTTTTTCGATTAAAACTATATCAACAAAACAAATTTCTTGATAAAATTTGTGATTATTTAAAAATTGGGTATTGGCTCTACAGCACTATAATACCAGATACTGCCTCATTCATAAGTACTTGAAAAAACTGAGAACCAGGGTACTTAGCTCGGTACCAGCACCGGCTGCAAAATATCTGGTACCTCCCAACACTAGTTTTTTGTCATTGTGGTGAACTTGCTGACAGCGCATTTTTAATGCAGATGAAATGTACTCAATTTTGGCATTAGGCACTATGCTAACTAAACCAAACGAAAGATTAGCTTCATTTCAACTTTACAGAATAAACGTTCCCAGTTTTGGCATAAGGCGCTATGCAGGCTTAGCCAGACGATAAATCAGCCTCATGTTAAATTCTCAGAATAGAAAGGCAGTGTTGAAACAAGGCACTGTGCAAGCTAAACCAGAAGACATAACAGCTTCATTTTACACACAGATTAAATGAGCACTGTTTTGGAGAGAAACAACACGTAAGCTAAAGATGACGACATATTAGCTTAATTTTAAACTCTCAGATTAAACATGTTCTGGCTTGGCACAACGCAATATGCAAGCTAAATAAACCAGAAAACAGGCTAAATGAGAGTTGACAGCAGAGGGAAAACAGGCTAGCCTGATTTTGGGGTGAATCGGCAAAGTCGCAGGGCCGACCTTAGTTGGCACTCAGCTGCACGCGTAAAAAAAATCTGCCCTAACTCAACTAAGCATCCTTTACACACGACCACCATTAGTAGGGCTATTAAGTAACTAGGTCTTGATTTCAATAGTGCTAAGTCACAGAAGCTGCCATCTAAAATGCTTGTTCCAAATCGCGTGCGACGAGTTGTTGACAAACGTCCTAAACAGTGGCAAACACTCGAATGAGGCAGTGTAGAGGTACTGCAGGGCTCCGTCCTTGGCCCTATACTGTTTTTATTGTATATAGCAGATCTTAAAACTATTAATAACCATAGTGAAGTAACTTAGCGATAAAATTTGATAGAATAATAGGACTTAGCGGACAAAATCATGAATTTTTGTTTGTAGCTTAGTTACTGTACGGGCAGAAAGAAAATGGGCAGCTCCACTCAATCTGAACATACATTGGGCTGGAGCAGGCCTTATATACAACAATAAGGAAATAATAACAAAACTACATACAGGGAACCACTTTTCACGACCATTAATAAACCGATCAATACAATATGCTGAAACTTACTACAGTAATTTTTCCACATCATTTTTGACAACTAACGTTCTATGAGAAAATGTAGAAAATCCAACAGGAAGTGAACATACAGCTCATTTCCGGTAAATAGTCTTTATCATGTAACTCCTAAACAGTTTAACCGCCAGGTTTACATTTTTGCAGGCATATTCTAGAGACCCTTTACGTTAATTATTAATATTTAATGACATTTTGTTGTAGCTCTTCCGGAAGTGATGGTAAATGACAGTTCCGGTACGATTTCTCCACTAAATGCATACTTCTAAACGTGTTAGTCGGTGGGTTCTAAATTTTGCACATACCTTTCTTACATATACAATAAATAAATTTCGATGAGAAAGTAGAACAACTACCGGATGTCAATATGCATGTCACTTCCGATAATCAGCCTAGGACGTAGCTCCCTTAATATACTGGTTCATTCAAAGATATAAGTATAGTTTATTACCGCTGTTTGCAACAATGGTGAGGATACAGAATTTGTGCCTTCGAGAGATGCAACAATAACCTCGAAGGCAAAACCGCGGAACGTTACAGGTGCACCTGAGGGGCTAGAAGCCGTATCCTCGCAGCCAACGTTGCAAACAGTGGTAATAAGTTTCATGTACTTATGATTGATTGTTGCCGTGCTCGGACTGAGTGCACGGTTCATTGTGTTTTGAGGCTAAGTCAACGTTTTAATTCCAGCCTGAAATACACGGAAAATTAATTTTCTTCGAAATTGTTTTACCATGTCACTTAACAAGCCAGCTGAATAAGGGTGCCATGTCATAGATTATTCACTGGAAGTGACATTGCATACTCATTCACATTCGGTAGTTGTGACATTTAGTAATAGAACATTATTTGTCATAGATGTAAGAAAGGTATGTGCAAAATTTGGATCCTGCTGCCTAACCCGTTTAGGAATTATGCATCTGGACAAAGAAATCCTGCCGGGACCGACATTTACTACGACTTCCGGTAGAGTTAGGACAAAATGTCATTAGATATTAATCGACGTAGATGGTCTCTGCAAAATATGAGACGTATCGGTTAAGCGGTTTAGGAGTTACGTGATAAATACTATTTACCAGAAGTAAACTGTATATTCACTTCCGGATGAATTTTCGACATTTTATCATAGAACTTTATTTATTATAGATGTCAGATAGGTATGTGCAAAAGTTGGATCCTGCTGCCTAACCCGTTCAGGAAGTACGCATCTGAGCAAAGAAATTCTACCGGGACTGACATTTAATACGACTTCCGGTAGAATTAGGACAAAATGTCATTAGATGTTATTTGGCATAAATGGTCTCTAGAATATGCCTGCAAAATTTGAGACTATCGGTTAAATGGTTTAGGAGTTACGTGATAGAGAATATTTACTGGAAGTGAGCTGTAAATTCACTTCCAAGTGGATTTTCGACATTTTCTCATAGAACTTTATTTATTATAGATGTCAGATAGGTATGTGCAAAATTTGGAATCTACCGAATCACCCCTTTAAGTTACGCACTAAGTGAAAAAATAGTATCGGAACAGACATTTTCCATCACTTCCGGAAGAGTGACAACAAAATGTCATCAAATATTAATTGACGTAAATGGTCTCTAGAATTTGCCTGCAAAATTTTACACCTGTCCGTTAAACGGTTTAGGAGTTATGTGATAAAGACTATTTACCGGAAGTGAGTTGTGTAATCACTCTCTGTTGGATTTTTGACATTTTTTCATAGAACGTCATTGGACGTTGTTGGACGATATTGGTTCATATAAGGTAGTCATTGGTTGTGTGGACCATTCCAGTTTACAATCTGAGCTGGCACATATTAATGATTAGTCGATAACTGCCCATTAATAACAATAGGTGTAAGAGTCTTCATTTTGGTAAAAATAGCCAGCAAATGCCGTATTCTCTTGACACTTGCACGCTTAATGATATAAGGGTAACGAAAAATCTCGGTATTTGGATTTCAGCAGACTCATTGCAATCATATCGCCTCAAGTGCAAAAAAAAATAAAGGAGCACAACTCATCAGACGTTGTTTCGCATCTAAAGACAGAGCAACCGTAATTTGGGATTTCTTGGCTTTTGTCCGTCCCATTCTGGAGTATGCCAGCCTGATCTGGTCACCATATCCCACCATATGGTCATCATACATACTGGAGGACTGACATCTTCAGATGTTAACTAAATAGATCATGACCAAGCGTAATCTTCTAATCTGGGACACATTTCTAAGCTATACGTAACGTTTCACACCAGTAGATAGCAAATTCGTGAAATACAAGGTGTTTCCGAGGGAGTGACATTCCAGTTCAAAACATAATACTTCCATACGGAGTTGCAGTATAAGGTTCATATCGCTTCGCGCCGTTCACAATTACTTCTTTGTTTTAATTTTTTTTCCCACAAATTTATGGTCAAACTTTTCTCGAACACAACGCGGAAACATTTTTTTTCCCCTTAAAAAAAGAAAAACTACATTTTGCTCTCTGATTCGGCCAGCTCGGTTGGTTATTTGACCACGGAACTGATGGACGAACTGGGGTAGACGAAGCAAGAGAAGACGGGAAAGGAAATCAGAGGAACGAACTGTGAAGGTCCCATGTGGTTGATCCAGTCGCACAAACAACTTGTTTCCGAGCGAATCCAAATCAAACCTGAGAGAGAGAGAAATGAAATGGGAATCACAAACCCGGCTATCTCCATCCACCCGACGTGAGAGCGAATCGGAAGAGAAGGGGAAGGGGGATTGGGGAGTTTAAGGGGAGGGGAAGAGAGGGGGATGAAAGTTTCAGGGAGACGAGTGTATTGGCCGAATCAAAAATTCCTTTGGTCCGCACCTTGATCAGTGCTGGGAGTAACTGCTTAGCACCAAGTAAAATCGGATCAGTTTTCTCGATCTGCGGACGTGAAGGAGAGCTCGTGTACAACGCGGCCTTAGTTGTTGTAGGGACACGCGGTATACAAAGCACAGCAAAGGCGCTTCTAAACCGATGTTGGCAGTGGCGTAACTACAGTGAGGCAGAGTAGGCAGCCGCCTCCGGGCCCACTGACTTTGGGGCCCCACCCTCACGGGTCCCAATTTAAATTTGTAACTACAAAATATCAAAAAGAATAAAATTGCATGGCCCGAACCTGCTTAATTATAGTTTTTATTGCCTAACCGAAAATATACATTACCTGTTTTAATAGCAGTTTCCCCTATTTAGCTATTTATTCCCCTAGAATCTTGAAAGTTGTCTTCCCTGCCAAGCTCGTATGGTAGTGCGCATGCGCGGGCTTGGGTCTGCTTATATAAGCTCCGGCGCAGCAAACTGTTGGCATCATTTCTCCACCTTCCAGAACCTAGCTCATGGAGGGGAGGCTTGGTGCGGGATTCAAGGTAATGTATATTTTCGGTTAGGTAATAAAAATTAAAATTAAGCAGGTTCGGGCCCTGCAATTTTAGTCTTTTATAGCCGACAAAAATATACATTACATGTTTAATGGCAGACTTCGTCACCTGCAGGAGGGCTAGGTTCTATCTTCCCGAAGTACGAGCTGGCGTCCCCAGGATGAAGACACATCTGCATTCCCAACCACTTTCACCATGCCGACAGAGTCGGGACATAACAAGACTCATTGAGTTGCAAAGTCTTCTAAGGTGAGATTGGGGAGTGTGGTTGCTCATGAACATGTTATAATAATAAAAAATACCCACATGCAGAGGTCTAATCATGAAGGGATACAAGGCAAGGAATCAAGCATAAGTGCTGAAAACATCTTACCTTGTGGGAAGGATGACGATGTGGTGGAGCCGGAGGTATTGTGAATAACGGGAGGCCATCCCAGCGGTAAATCTTGAGGATGATGGATGTGAATTCAGGATGTCGAGTTGGTAAATATGGAACCACATGTAGATAGAGAACGGCGGAACGATGATCAAAACAACATTTTTTTGTTTTTTTGTTTGTTTGGTGATTTGATGGGAACGTCTTGGGGTAGAACTGAGCGAAGAGAATGGTCATACTATCCACTTGAACAAGGAGAAGGTGAAAACGGACGCCTCGCTGTCCCAGAATAAAACGGAGGTGCAATTTTGTTAAACTGGAGGGGGAGAATACTTTTTACGGAATCATCCTAAACCCCAGAGCTACACCTGTGGCTTTAGCGCGGCATGGGGAGCATGGTAGGTCTCCTTCCGCGGATTTTGTGTATGGATTGATGCCGTGGAAGACTGTCATGAAGGAGGTGGCGTTGTCTACTGCCAGACTGAGTAATTCGAAATGCGGGGCAAAAGTGGAGATTGCAGTGTCTACCGCCAAATGGAGCTTGGAGACATTTCATAGGAGTCTGATTTGGTCCCAACGTCTGGTGTAGGAGCAGAGGCTGAGGTGAGAGCATGAGATGTGTCCATTGTAGAAGTGGATGGCTGCGTGTCAGGAGGAAGGAAAGGAGGTGCAGTAGGCGGAAGGACAGCAGGAGAATCATGCGATAATTTTGGTAAGTCGTCCGGGACAGGCGGAGGGGCCGTAGAATCGATAGATGCCGGATCGAGCACCGGAAGCGGAGGAGCGTAATACTGTATGGCGGTGATGGAAGGATCTTCTAGAAGAGAGGGTAGAGTTGATGGGGCTGCCTGATGCAGTGCCCGTGGAGAAAGAGTTTTACAAGGTATATCGGAGGACCGAGCGGATGGTGAGGTAGCACTGACTGAGGATGGTGCATTATGCGGGCGTCGTGTCCTGGAGCGGGCACAGTAATAGGCCTGCCACAGCGGTGAGGATGGGATCGGGGACAGCAACCTATTATGTGTACGGAGGAGGGCATAGTTAAGCCTCATGCAATAATACCGTCTGTTTACTATTTCGAGCTCGTTTATGAGAGCCCGTACCATGCAATTTCTAGCCTAGAGGTTTCCCAGAATGGCAGCTGCTTGGCGGAGTGTTGGTAGCTCTGTCAGAGCAGACCGGAGAGAAGAGTACTCGGTCGAGAATTGTTCCACAAAGGTAAGAACAAATTCCACGTTGAAATTTAAGTCTTCCATTTCTCTAATAGGTAAGTGTAGTCCCCGTACGAGTGCTTCTCGCAAAACTGAAGCCGTGGGGAAAGGAACGAGAGGAGGCGGAAGTACTGTATCTTGGCTTGTATTAACAGAATGCGGAGGATGACTTGTGAACGTAGCACGTTGGGATGTAGGCGCTATGTTGGTAGCGGAAGGTGGAGGCAGCACCTCTACTGTTTTGTTAACAGCGGAAAGCACGTTGTGGCGACGCGTAGGTGCAAACGGACAGCGTGCTGTTTTGATCTCCAACAGATTTGGTGGTTGGAACACTGGTCTTTAGAGATTGCAAGCCAGATGTGCCGGCAACCGCAGGAACGGCATCTGTCGCAGGCAACTTGGGTAGATTGAGGAGGCCTTCCGTTTTGACGGGGTCGTTGAGGAAGAGCGCGGATGTGTTTGTAGGTAAACTGGGTTGTTTTGGAGAGTGCCGAGGTGTAACGTGGAGACGGTTCCTCCGTTTCAATGGTTTCTTAGTGGAAGAGGAGGAATGTTCATTTGAAGACAGTCTGGTCTGTTTCGGGAGGCGTGGAGGTGGGACATGAAGTGGGTCCAAGAGTGGGAAGTCGGAGCGGGAGAAGTCTTGGCAGCATGTAGGATGGTGGAGGCCGCTTCCTTCTCTCGATGCGCACGATCTGCCCGTTGTTTGGATAGGTGCTGATGTTTGCGAATACTAATTCATTTGGGAGGGGAGATGGTTATGCAAGTCCTGAATTTTTTGGCTAGACCATCACAGAGGCGGTGTCGCTGGCAACTTGGGTGTGGGTCAACATGCACTTTCTTTGTGAGTCCTACAAAACCTGGACATTTGCAAGGCTTTGGAGATGGCACATTTGGTGTAGAGATGTGGCTAGAGTCTGGACAATCAACTTGATGATGGTCGGAGCTCTCCGAAGAAGAAGAATCGTCCATGTTGGAGGAGGAACTGCGGATGGAGACGGTTAGTCTCGCACGGGAAGTTTGAATAAAACCGTTGCAATGCAAAGATGGGTGCCGGCTGGTGGGAGAATGGAGAAGCGCACGTTGAACGGAGGGAGGAGCCTAGCTGTGGTGCCACCTGTTGGGTATGTCGGATAGCTGTCGAACGAACGAATAGACTTGTGCTCCGAATCTTCAAATATTGTGACGTCGTGTCGTTACTAGTGGCGCTGTCCAGCTGCGGAAGGGAAGAAAAATGAGTTGGTTCATTGTATATCATAAAAGGACGGAGGAAAGAAGGACGGAGGAAAGAGAAATTGTAACAAGGAGTTGTTTTGATAGCAAAACGGTAGTGACGTGTAGACGGAATGAGGTCGTCTAGGAGGGCGGTATGTGGAACGTACAATAGCCGAAGGTTTGTCGCCATTGAAAAATATCAAGTGGTCGCAATGGTCAGAACAATGGTCAGAACAGAAGGTGCTATGGTCTAGCTGCTGGACGTACCGGCGGAAGGTTCCTGAGTGATGCAGGGGAAGCAGGAGGAAGGAGTCCGTAGTCGAGAAGATAGGAGGGGACGTAGCTGTTGAATACCTTCCATCCCGGAAGAGAGGCTTAGTAGAGATCTGGAAAGTTCGATCAATAGAGCTATGTATGATCACGTGAAGATGGTGGGGTAATGTCCTTTGTACACGAATGACGTGAGGAGGGAAATACTGGTAGGCAGACGGTAGTTGATGTTGAGGATGATGGATTCGATGTGAGAGGCATGATTCCTTGAATGGTAACAGGGCGGGAACGTATAGTCAAAGGAAACCGTGGAGAAAGTGACAGAAAATCCGGAGAGGATGGTTCAAGGAATGTATATTGGATGTCGTAGTGAAGTCTTCCTCACAGATCAGGTTAACTTTGAGTGTCTTGGGAGCGGAGGGTACAGGGACCGGTTGTTGCGGCAGGATTACAGAAGGACGGTCTGGGTCGCAGAAAGGCCTGTTGAAGGTCGCGAACGGGAATGGCAGTTGTAGGCAGTCCGGAGGAAGGAGAGCTGGAGAGGATGCAGTGTTTATGCTGAGAGGAATGGCGACAACAGGCAATGGTAAAATTGGTGATGTGAAAGAGGGTGTTGCGGTAGCCGAGTCGGAAGGAGTGACCGGAACGGAGGATGTAATTGATGAGCCAAATTTCCGAAACGCTCCCCTATGAGCGGCGGAAGGGAAGTGAGAGATGAGGCTGGGAAAAACCGCTGAAGAAGGCTGCCGAGGCTGTCTGTAAACGCAGGAGTGTGCCATAGGAGCACGGCCAGAACGCCGGGCTGGTGCTTGGGAGATGTAAGGGCGGCGGAAGGGAACAGGTCCCTCCCCCACAGTGGTGATAGAGAAATCTTCTATGTGCGGAAGCCCTGAATCCATACAAGGTTGAGTTGAGGGAATATTGCAGCCTATGTCTATCTGCGGAACAGAAGGATGATTATCACGAACGTCCGCCTGTCTTGTGGTGATGCGTTGTTTAGAGAAGGTGCATGGAATATCCTCGGAGGAGGAAGCCAAATCCGGAGGCGGAAAGTTCACCCGAGAAGTGGAGGAGCTAGTGTCAGAGTGGGACGCAGCAGTGTGTGTTAGTGGTTCCAGAGAAGGAATAGCAGACGAGAGGCCTTCCGAAGAACACGCCCTGAACACTGTTTTCAATGTGTTTTTTTTTTTACAACTTAATATTCATTTCCCCCGGTTTTTTTGATGTGATGTGGGAAGAGGATAAAGATCTGCGTGGGTTAGTAAAAAAATTGAGTGATTTGGAGTGGTTCTGTAGCTTCGCTGTGCTTTCTCGCTTTCTTTTCCGGGTTTTGGGGAGGGGTGCCTTCGTTTTAGCCCTTTATTCTATTCTGTTCTATTCTATTGGCACGCGCATCGCATTTATCAATAATTAAACGTTGACGATCACTGATGGAAAAGTCAACCAATACATCAACCGTAATGTACTTTCACGGATCTTTTTTTTTTAGCTTCGAGGAGCTTTACGTCATTCCTGCCGAACCCTACTGTTTCTCTATCTTGAAATCAAGCGATAAGCTCGCAACAACGATCGCGCATGAAGTGATTGTTACTCAACCAAGTATTGTTACTCAACTCGATTCTAATAGGCAGCATTGATTGAAGCTATTGCGTTTGTATTTGGAAGAGACTGTTTGAAGCCCATTGTAAACAGTCTTACATAATTACATAGTTGTTAAATGGCGCCCTCCATTGAAAATTATATTTACTTTTCTAAGAAGACCAAGCACCGTTGGTGCGTGGGGGAGGGGGAGTTATTCAGACCAAACAATAGGGGAGTGCGTAAGGGGGGGGGGTATAGGTGCATGGGAAGCGGGCGGCGTTTTAATTTCATGCAGCCCAGTATAGAAATTCGCTCACGCAGATAAGTGCAGTGCAGTGCAGTATAAGCAATTTATTGTGAAATAGTGCAAGTATTAAAACGCAACGATTAAAAAACAGAAAGCCAGTGTATTGAACGTAAAATAATTATTTTTGCGACGTTTCGTAGCAACGCTCGCTTCGTTATCAAGCAACAACAGAACTGCTAAGCAGCCCAAATCAAGTAAAACACTTTAAAATCCATAAAATGGCAGAAAAATCAAAGCACAAGAATAACAACAATAAATAAGTAATTTTGCACCCAATTTGAGTTGAACAATTAGTGCCTTTTCACTGGTTGTTGTGTGCTGCAATTCACTGGTGGTCGTAAAAGAATTTATAGGGATGGGAGTGATAACACAATGATCTTACATTGCTTGCTCAAATTACAATAGTAAATGATTGTCTTCTAGGTAAAGTTAAAATAAAAAAAAATCACGAAATACCAGCTCTCAAGTAAAAACAAGTTGAAAACACTTAATAAATCAAAGTGAGTCGCTTAAATTGTATAAACTAGCAAAAAAAAATTTAATTTGCACGGTAATTGTTTTATTTTTGTTTGCTAAGAGCCTTGGAATTGGATTTAAGTGGGTCTTGACAAGCGCCGAAAAGGTCCGAAAATCCGAAAAGACTGCTGGGGTTTCCTTCACGGTGGCGTATCAGATCACTTTCTTCAGGCTCAGCACTGCCACTGTCGTGCCACCAGGACCACCCCCACATACACAAGGCCCGTAACAGGGCATTGCACCCGCCATTTCCTTCTCATTCAAATGTAAGGGGAAGTTCTAAAGTTTTTTTTTTGAAGGAAGGGAGTTGCAGTAACCGGCAATGACGGTATACGTCAGACGAAATAAATACGGGAGGCTCCACGCTTTCTGCTGCGTTTGGCTCCCCGGTGAACTGTTTTGGAATACACTACCGCGCATCGTTGGTGGTCTTAGGTGTCTCAGGGCCAGACGCATACCCATTACCAACATGACTGCCCATAGAATTGCAAATATGGCGCGCCGTAACTCTACGATGAAGCGGGCACAACAGCCTTGGTCGCCTTCCTTGGTTTTTAGCGTGGCTTAGCTCAACACTGCCACCCCGCACCACACCCCACACGTACACCACACCAGACCACATACACACACCGGTGCAGAACTGAATCCATAATGCAAGCACGCGCAAAACCCGTTCCTTCTGACGTATTGGATGTGACTGAGAGATCGACCTACTTGCTCCCGTCCTTGTTACTAGGATACAGTATTTTTTTTCTCTCCCGTGGATGGGAAGGGGGTTTCTAGATCTGAGCAAACGCAGCCATCGTACACGCCCTAGTGGCCATGCCTACTGGAGTTAGTTTTGGAAAGAGGGAGGGAGATTCCTTGATGCCTGGAGGGTCTACTACGCTAAGCTTGCTTAGTTAGCGCCTTACACATACAGGCTGAACCACAGATGGCGCGACTAGAGAAGAGGGTTCATTACGAGATCTGGACTATTCGCTTTTCGGAGAATGCAGCGTGGTGTGACGTCATATTACCTATTTCCGCCATAGTGCCCGAACAGCCAATCAGAGTGCTGTAAGGAAAGGCATCTGAAAACGTGACTATTGGATTTGCACACAACGTACTTTTAAAAATTAAGGCGCTCTGTTTACAGTTATTATCCGTTGTTGTAAAATTAAAAAAAAAAAAAAAACTCATAATAAACGACGAGAAAAGTCATTTACCTTAGTAAAAAAGCAAACTATAATACACGGAGATTAGTTTTTTTTAAGTTTCCGTTTACCGAGTTTTCGTTTTGGTATGTTTAAAGCACCTGCTTCGTCTATGACATGGTGGAGGTAATAAACATCACTTCCTGCAGCATGGCCGTCTCCGTCTGTTTCCTGTTAGATGGCCGTCTCTTTCCCACAGCATGGCTGCCTCCTTCCAGCAACATGGCCGTCTCCTTCGTTTAATACTTGGCCTGGACCGGAAGTAAGTTGGTGTTTCTGTCCTATCAAAATTATCGTTCTTCTTTGGGCTGAACTAACGGTGTAAGAGCTCGACAAGTATTCCCTACCTTGCAGTCCTAATTAATACTGTCGACTGTTTGCGTTTTTGTTTGTTAGCCTAAATGTGTTGGAAACTTGGCTTCGGAGTTTGTTTTGTGCGGTACACAACATGACTGACGGGGACGAAACGGGGAACGGGAGTTTTAGAATGTTGGTACCAAAAATGGGATGAGAATTTGATTCAAAACGTAACGCTCAAAGCTTCTATAAACCTGTGGTGGAACAATGTTACCCCCAAAAAATTATTCAGATTCATTACGGTGTAATTAAATCGCCTGAATTATACAGGTTCGGGTCACAAAAGGTTGTAAAAGAAATGAACGTTTGGCTCGGTTTGGTTTTGAATAAAAACCCGAAGTACTGAATTGAAATTGAAATGGGAATTAATGAAATAGAAACTTTTCAGAACGGGATGCTGCTATTGCAAGCATTGGATAAAATATGGGTGTTTAGTTTTAAATTGGGATTAGGGTTAAGAGGGGATGTTCTAATGAAAAGGCCCTAAAACGCGTCTATAAATGGCGATTTCTGCGGGAATGGTTCGTTGGGAGATTAGGAGGGAAGTGGAGTTAAAAGCTCAAAAACCCAAAAATTCATCCAGCATGTGGAGTTACAATTGCTCCCAAGATGGCAAACGTAGCAGGATTTCACTTTTAAATCAGGCATTAATGGCAATCTACCAGAAGCTCCGTAAACAAACAAACAAACAATAATCAACCACAATTTCCTCATCCTGAATGCTACACTCATTGCAGAGATATTAAGACAGAATCGGTGTTCGTGTCGGCAGCTCGATTTCGGGAATCGGCAAACGTAAACACTCTCTCTAAAATGTTCGAATGCCCAGAACGGGAAAATGAATCTTAAAAAAAAATGACCAGGGAGTACTTTGTTTAAGGAAATTTTTGTTTCATAGCAATTTTTTACAACTCCACCCCCTTCCAACAACCCCCCCCCCCCCAAAAAAAAAGTCGAAAACTACCAGCCACGTCGGCCGAGTTCGCTGCTTTCAGCTATCCTAACTATAGAAGGACAAAACTAAAATATTAAATTGCCTAAATACCCCAGATAAAAAAATTAACTATAGATACCGCAACTTAGCTATTCCTAGCCTACGTGGAACCCTTTTGGCAATATCGGCTACTAACATCTCAGCTAACGTTAGCCTTCAAAGCAGCACGAAGGCAACCATTACCAGTGGTATTAGTTGCCGCAGCTACCGCCAGGATATTGCGTAGGCTTGGAATACCTAAGATGCGATATCTAGTAATTTTCTAACCTGTGGTATAATATCCTGGTTGGAGTTAGAGAGCAAATTAGACCTGAAGCAGTGTCCCAAGAAAGGGAAAAGAGATCGCGGTTGAGATCCCGCAGCCGCAGCCACAGTCAGAGTCAGAGTTGCTCTGTTAACTTGGCCCCTTTTGGTACAGTTAAATCTTTTGTACACTTTTTTTTTTTACTTGAAATGGCAGGGCAATAAAAGTAAAACAACAAATTTTATTGCAGCACTAAAAGGTTCCAAACACTTCATTGAAAGAGGTACGTCTCACTGTCGGAACGTGAACTCTGCCGAAGTGAATTCCTATCACCCCTGACCAACAGTCTTCTTCCGCCTTGTTGATAGGGTCTTTGAAAAAAATTAAGGGTTAAATGACTCGCCGATAGCAAATGCATTCTTTTTTTAATGTTTTGGAATGCTTTTGCCACGTCTGGAGAGGAAGTTGCCCCTTTCAGCCCCTCCCAACCAATAACAGCTGCAATCTTAAGTGCACGTAATAATAAAATTTTAAAAAATAAAATAAAAAAACAAATTAAAATGAACCAAACTGCCTGTAACCAATCTGTCTATACCAAACTGTCCGGGGGGGATTGAGGCTTAATGACACGTCGACAGCTAGGCAGGGGCGTACTGGCCATAGGGGAAAACGGGAGGTTTCCCGTGGGGCCTATGCCCTAAGGGCCTGTCAGGGCCTACTGAAATTTTTTTCGTAATGACAAATTCCTATGAAACGCCACAAGAGAAGGGCCTACATTACCCATTTCACGGGCCTAAATGCCCCTCCCAGTACGCCCCTGCAGCTAGGCCATTATCGCCAACCTCAGTCACAGTACAGTGACCCAGGATGCCACTGCGCCACACATTACAAAGATGTTAACCAAACCACCAAATCTATATCATATTGTGATAGTTCGTGTGATATCTTATTCTGTTCGTGTGATAGTTCGTGTATTTAAGAAAATTGAGAATCCGGTAGCCGGCGGTGGACATTTTTTTCAGAATTCATCACATGTTTCCAGTAAACCAGTCGATTGCAAAAAAACGGTTGGTGTGAACGAAAACATCATTATGGTCTTTTTTAGTGGATATTTTCGTTATCTTCACTTTAGTTTTCTGTACAATTTTCGGTAGGAGTAATAGTTCGTGTGATA
>JAHWFP010080190.1:17916-44865 GCA_023313725.1 Lithobius niger
TTTAGTTTTCTGTACAATTTTCGGTAGGAGTAATAGTTCGTGTGATATTTAAGAAAATAAGACAATGCGATAGCCGGTGGCGGCCATTTTTTTCAAAATTCACCACAAGTTTTCAGTAAACCAGTAGACTACAAAAAAAGAAGAAAAAAAAACGGTTGGTCTTAGCGAACACACCATAAGGACCTGTTTCGCAGATGTTTTTACTATCTTTAATTTAGGCAACATTTTCGGTACGAATGATAGTTTGTGCGATTTAGGAAAATATAGAATTTGGTAGCCGGCATCGACCTTTTTTTTTAAAAAATGGCGGCGAAAGCTCCAGTGGGATTTTAGGGGACTTTTAGTGTGTTACTCCGGGAGTATTTCTGGGCATATCTGCCAAGTTTCATCTTTACGGGAATTTTTCCCGACCTAAAGTGCTAATTGTACTGGACATGTCCTTACTCTCACTCTGGGTCGCGGCCCCACGAGTCCAGTTATCGAACAAGATCTCGGTATTACTGTTACCGATACCGTACGTTAAAAATTACGCTTTACATTACTTGTGCTTCTTAATGTCATTTTCGTTGATATTAGTCCAGGTGCGCTGAAATTCGCACGTAGCTAAGTTGAACCGAGCTTGAGGGTGCTTTTAGGCAATGCCTCGCCTTTGCATTCTCGCAGCTAAAATGGCGGCGAACACATGGCGGCGGTTTTAGCTCTGTCGACTCGCAACGAAAACAGTCAATAATTTGAGTTCAGAAGCGACTAGGAGGAATTCTTTATCTTACTGTCTCGGATTAGAAGACTTAAAGCATTTACGCAAACAACGTAGGATTCAGCTAATCCAGGAAGCATTGTTATCATCATGGCAACGACAACTTTGCCATTGCGATTAAATTTAGCTGCGAGAATACAAAGGCCAGTTGTTGCGCGATCAGACGACGGTAAAATAAATAGCTGCTCGCAGCGAGAATTTAAAATCCAACATGGCGTCCATTTCGGGGTTATCGAATCGAAAACAAACCATCGCATGCTGGCATTCAGAAATCATTCAGCCCTCTTGTAAGTCTGTAAAAATTGTTTTCCTGTCGTTATAAATCAACGCTGTCATGCCACACGCATCGTACTTCGTGTCGCGAGGCACGAGGAGAGGATCCGCATCCGCGTCATTGCCGTGGTTACCACGTGTAGGCAACTCGAAAGCCGCATGCTCCGGTAAGGGCGAGAAACAGCCAGAAGATTTAGTATTAACCAAGTAAAAGCTAGTAAGCGAGAAAATTGTCGTTGTGTAAACCCGCCCTGTAGGTTGTTAGGAATTTCTTTACTTCAAGCCAAGGCCAACCGGGACTGATTGCGTATCTTCATTCCCGGCACAACGCCAGTTCACGTACCCGCTGAAAGTTAACACCTTTTATCATTGCTTTCGTAAAATAAACCCTTGTCGATGGTAAATCAACTAGGCTAGTGTGAAACCAGCATCGCTTCACTCCCAAACGACCTGCAAGCGATTGTTTTTTTTTTTCAGTTGCAATAAATACCTTGTTTTTCTAAGTTTGCCAAAGTTGACTCATAACTTCGGGTCTTGCCTCCTTTGCAAAAGGATTGCCCTCTTTGCCTAATCCTCCGGGTAGGCGGAGGGGATAAGACTTAATGGTGCGTCGACAGCAAGGTCATCAGCGCGAACCTCAGTCACACTGCAGTGGTCCGGGTTGCCACACATTACAGAGGTGTTATACAAACCTCCGGGGGAGCACCACTGATAACAAGTTTCTACGCATACACGCGTTCTGATATACACTGATAAGCGGTCCTGTCTATATCTCAAGGCATTATTCACTAAGAGAGTTGAGAACTGGCCAGTTATTAGCCAGTAAAATTGGTCAGTTATTAGCCATTAAAATTAGCCTGATATTTTACTGTTCATCACCCAAATCTGATGGTCGTGCGCCGTTTTTAGTTTTACATTACCTTTCTCTGTAAGCTTATCTAAGAATGCCCTGATTGAGGGATTTAACAAGGCTCGTTTCCTCATAGGTGAATAAACAGAAAGGAAAGTCAAATCGACTCGTTTTACAGTTGTAATTAAATACAGATGCAAACCCATTTCTGTTGCTTTAATTAGTAAGTTATTAGCCATTAAAATTAGCCTGATATTTTACTGTTCATCAGATAAATCTGATGGTCGTCCACCGTTTTTAGTTTTACATTACCTTTCTCTGTAAGCTTATCTAAGAATGCCCTGATGGAGGGATTTAACAAGACTCGTTTCCTCATAGGTGAATAAACAGAACGGAAAGTCAAATCGACTCGTTTTACAGTTGTAATTAGATACAGATGCAAGCCCCATTTCCGGTGCCTTTCATTAGTAAGTTATTAGCCAAAAATTGGCCAGCTATTAGTCAGTAAAATTAGCCAGCTATTTTACTGCTCAGTCAGCATCCAAATTTGATAGTCGTGTTGCCTACCGTTTTTAGTTTTAGACCACCTTTTACTATAATCTTATTATATCTAAAGCAGCCCTGAGGGAAGGATTAAACAAGGCTCGTTTCCCCATTAGCGAATAAACAGACCGGAAAGCCAAATCGACTCATTTAGTTACAAATAAATACAGATGAATATCTATTTCCGATGCTAATAAAAAGCCAGTTATTAGCCAGATATTTTACTGTTCACCAATTTAATCTGTTGGTCGTGTACCGTTTTTAGTTTTACATCACTTTTCTCTGTAATCTTATCTAAGAATGCCCTGTTAGAAGAATTAAACAAGGCTTGTTTCCTCATAAGTGATTAAGCAGAACGGTAAGTCAAATCGACTCGTTTAGTTGTAAATGAATATACATACTCGACTTAAAGGCCGGTTGCCACCAAATTAGCATTGCAGCATCTAGGCCTATCGATTTCTCTCTCGCAGGAAGCAAAGGAATGGACGAAGCAAAACTTTTAAACGCAACAAACAAGCCACGTGACTCCTTAATTATTGACTAAAAGTTTGGTACGCCTTCGTGCACCTAGCTGTAAAGATTAACCACAGCCACCTACAGTAAAGGCCGGAACAGATCAGGACAAATTAGGCGCGTAAAAACAACCATTGACATAGAAGGAAGCGGAAGTTTGCTAGGTGCTGCCATTTTTACACCAAGCGACGAAATTTCAAACTAACCGACGAGCGTTCCAAATTCTGTCAACCGATGACGCCACTTGGCAAACTTGTCGCGTGGTTATTTGTCGTGCCTTCTAGCGGAGCATTGTGGGAGGCAAACCTGATCCGGCCTTTACTGTAGGTGGCTGTGGATTAACGATATTAATGTCACTAGATGGCGCCAGGAGATTTTCTTTATATTTTTCCGTGATGCCGTGTAGTAACATCAATATCATTAACCTTTACAGCTTGTTTCCAGGTGCACGAGGGCGTACCAAATTTTTTGTCAATAATTAAGGAGTCACGTGGCTTGTTTGTTGCGTTAAAAAGTTTTGCTTCGTGCATTCCTATGCTTCCTGCGAGAAAGAACTCGATAGGCCTTGATGCTGCAATGTTAATTTTGTGACAACCGGCCTTTAAATGTCAAACTGCCTGGAGCGAGAATTCAATCCACGCGCACACAGTCTGACATTTAAGTCGAAAGGGCACCGGAAACAGGTTTCCATCCGTATTGATTTACCTCATAGGTGATTCATTAAATGATGTGGGCCATAATTTTACGGTTCAAAGAACTAGAAAAAACATATTACCAGTCCTATGTACTGGTAATTTATGGTTTAATTTTCGTCAGTGTACCAGCACAGCCACGATAAGAGGTGCACATTTATGTATTTTTTTTACTCACAGAGTACATAAAATGTGTAGTGGCAGTAACAATTCGTGTGTATAGGCTGAGCTGGCACACAGTGATGCGAATTGATTTCTATTAGTGCGTATCGTCTTAACCGAAATTTTTCGGTTCAAAGAACTAGAAGAAACAAATTACCAGTCCTTTCTACTTGCATTTTATGGTTTTATTTCCATCACTATAACAACTCAGCCTCCACACGACAAAAAGCACATATTTACGTACGCAAAATGTGCAGTGGCAGTACCTGGTGTAGAATGAGTTAGTCACAAGGATGCGAACTGATTTCCATCAGTGCACATCGTCTTTAAAAGCGCACTTCGTAACGACATTGCGTAAGTTCGAAAAGGAAATACAGCGTCGTCTCTCGACGCGTGACCCGGATTGCGTCTGCTCGCGCTGCAGCCCTCGTCTGACTCCATCCCCCATCTGGTGAGAACCTGCAGAACTAACACTGCACGACAAAACACAATAGGAGAAATTATTCCGTATTTTTGCGTCAGTCTGAGCTTGCATCATCGTGTCTATAGCAGTGGCGTAACTATAGAGGATGGGAGGGGGGGGCCATAAAATTGACCAAGTCACGATTTTTTTTTGCATTTATATCTTTGACGTTTTCGACACTTAAAAAAAATAGAGCGCCGATGTCAGCAGAATTTGTTTCAAATTTAAGATAGAACTTGATCAACAGCATTTGGGTACAATTTTTATCACTAGATGGCTGCATTTAGAGGTCGAGGACACTACTTTCATTTTCATCTTAGTTAATTTATACTGCTACTGTTTCTCCCTTAATTCACTAAAATAATAACAAGGTGACAAATGGAAAAATAAAAAATAGTTTATAGATTGGTAGAGCAATTCAATTTAACTCAACTTAGGTCTTTTTGTGTTGACAACTGTTCAAAAATTATATAAAGGATTGTTTTTTGTTGGCCTGGAATGCCCTCTTTAATTTTAAAATCAAGTTCAGACCCAACTGACATCACGAAAATCGGTAAGCATAAACGGTAAGACAATTGCGGACTCCATATTTTGCTTAACAACATTTCGAACAAAGCGTGAGAGGATTGTTAAAAAAAAAATAAAGTATTTAGTTATAAAAAAAAAATGGAAGATTTACTTTAATATTTTTTTTCTGTATTGCAGTCAGCAGAACTGATTTTCTAAAAACGTTTCCAACCGCACTTTACACGGCCAGAAAATACAGGAAATACATAGCAAAAAAAAAAAACGTCAGCTTTCCCAGACCGCTAGATGTTCTTGGTTTCTTCCCTCCGTTCGGCTAATTGCTGGTGCTGCCCCCTCAGTGCACAACCCTAGTTGGTTACGTCCCGTTTCGCCAAATCCCGTTTCGCCAAAAAGAAAGCAGATTAACAGCTTTTGCCTCAGGGGCCACTCCCGTTTTGCCAAATCCCATTTCGCCAAATATCGTTCACGAAATTTTAGCCACACGAAACATTTAAAACATTTAAACACGAACATTCATAACCTGATAATGGTCAGACATTTATAGATAAACACCCGTTTTGCAGAATCCCATTTTGCAAAATAATGTGTTTCAAATTACGTGCCTCGCTCCCGCTGCCGCGCTCGCTGCGGCTAAACACATAACATCAGAAAACACAACTTATCAAAAATTGCTAACAATTAGGCATGCCGTTTTAACTTTTGCAATGTTACATTTTTGAAGAATGTTTTGATTCTGAGAAACGGCATTCTGCAAGACAGCAATTCCCGTTTGAAAAGGTTAACCATCACGTGTATAACTAACTATTCTTAAAAGAGAACCTTGGCATTGACGTAGTGACGCCCAAACATTCTAAACCATTATATTTATAGCGCACACTTTTCCGTATGTATTGCCAGTTTTCAAAACGCTAATAAATTAACTGGACTTATTCTACCACTGCTTGTCTCTGTTAAGTGTTTGCCTTTTAAAGACCTATTACATAGAAATAAGGTATTAAATTTCGTGTACGTAAAATTTTGTCAAATTCGTTTTGGCGAAACGGGATTTGGCGAAACGGCACTGGCCCCTGGGGGCAAAACTGTTAATCTGCTTATTTTTTGGCGAAATGGGATTTGGTGAAACGGGAGTTCACCCCATAGTTACCCCACTGGTGCATTTTGTTCCAAACCCCTCCCCCTACTATCTCAAATATTTAGTTCCTGCTTTAATATTTTAAACTATTTCCAAGAACATTTGTTTTGTAGATTGATCGCTTAGTCTTTCCGCACTAACAGCGTTCGAACGTCTTTAAATTTTGTGGGTAAGAAGAAACACGAAGTACCATTCGCAGCAGGTGTGGCTTAATGCACCTTACAGCAGATTTTGTTAATTATTTCTGAATTAGAGCGTACGTTTGTGCTCATACTCGTCCGTGTGTTTATCTTTGGAGATTAACGGTTGCATTCCGTTAATGACCGCAGTTAAAAAAAAACCGTGAAAACTGAAAGGTGGTTGCATTGGTTGTCAATAAATAGAATTTAACCAATAATAAAAAGACGTACTACGTATGCTTTTCGGTATTGTTTTATCTGCCAAGTCTTTTAGTTAAGGCACATTAATTTCTCCTTAATTTGCCTCACGATTTCATGTTTGATTCTATTCGCGAGTTTAGAATAAAAAAGCTCGGTACACATTACCATGTGTCTGTTACTGATATATGAAATTAAATCCGGTATAGCACACCGGTACAGCAAAATTCTTTAAATTTTGTATCGTATAGTTTGTTTATAGCTCTCTACAACATTCTAGTTTACATTGCTATTGTGCAGTGCGTCGAAGCCATAAGCCAGGAATCTAAAGAAGCTTGCCCAGTACCCAGTATTTGACATTTTCGAATGAATAATTGAAAGTTGAAAATTTTTAAATTCCGGTTCATTTAGAGATTATGTTTATACACTCATTTGCATTCGGGTAGGGTTTATAGCCTAGATATGGAAACGTTAAATTCTTGATGTAATTTAGTGTAAATACGTAGTTTAAATTTGTATTGCCTCTTCCCCGTCCCAAGTTTTCTATTTGATTGCAGTTTTATGTTTTTTCCCCTCCGACGGGAGGATGGTTTTTGTGGTAAGAATTTTGGTTTTAAAAAAGTTTATAGAAATTAAATGCCTGTAAGTACCCGTGGTGTGCTGTGTTCGAGGTCTGATGATGTTTGTTCACAGCAGATGAAACATCACTACCGAGCGCACTGAAATTTTTTTTTATGTCAGATGTGTTTTGCTAAGTAAATCAAATTGTTTTTAAATGTTCAGTGGTGAGGACAATCATTTCTCACTTCATCATTAAAGTTAAGCCAAAACTTTTATTGTGTACGCGGGGTATCTTCAGTCCTGGAAATATTTTATGAGCGGCTACGTCTTCCTGTAGGGGGCGGCTTTAATCGACGGCCGCCATTGTTTTTGTAACCATCTTGGATATCAACAAGGTACTCTGCTGCTAAAAACGTACAATCGATTATCTGTGTTCGTTCTGCGGCGAACTCAAGATAGGCCGCGCACACTTTAGTTACATCCAGAATAAACGGCCGTCGATCTATGTTTCCCAGATCAACCGAGGTGAAGTGGTGTGTGCTGTGTCCAAGGTCTGATAATGTTTGCCCACAACAGACGAAACGTTACCGATTGCTGTTCTCTCCTGGTTGTGACCAAGGCGGGAATATGTTTAACAGCCGAAAATTAAAGTTGTTGTGTCGCGTGCCTTTGAGGGAGTCTTTTCGCCAGTCAGATGACTCGACGTTTGCCGAATAAAACGCGTCCTAAAATCATTTCACGAATCATCCGAACCATCAGTTGCAATCAGAACAAAGATAATCGTAGAATTCAATCAGATGTATGACGCTACCCTGCCGCTTACTCTAACGACTACAACGACAGGAATGGTGCACCTTGTCGGTATAGCATCCGGAAGCGGAAAACTAAACTGCAACTGAAGGTGAGTTGTAGGAAGGAACAGAAAGAGAGAAGTACCCCAGTACAGGCGATTCAGCCGCTGACAACAAGGGACCGTTTCCGTCAACCTGAAACGTCTTATTGTCGCGCTTATCTGCCAGGTCGGAACTCCCCATACGAAACGCCACTGTTGTTTGCGCAATGAGAAAAGAGGAGAGACGGAGGCCCAGGGCCGGGGGGGGGGGGAAGGGAGAAGGAAGGAAAGCTTTGTGTTTGAACCCAGCACCAAACAGTTTCCTGCCGTCGACTCGAGTTTGCATTCAAAGTGGCGTTTGTTTCGCTTGTTTTCAGGGAAAAGGCAGCTTCCTTGTTTCTTTCAAATCGGGCGATCAATGGCGTCGGTTGATCCTGAATGAAGGTGAATAGTAACGTGTTTGTTTTTTTAAACACTGTGGCAGGAACAGACGTGGTGGGAACAAGATGAATCGAGAAGCGTGTACAATGGGAGTGAAGGGTTATGCTAACCACAGGAATGTTCGAATTTTCAAAGTTTAGACGTCTGTCGAATCCATTTTTATACTATACTATTGTGGTGCTACGTGATATTAAACATCTTTAAACGTGTTGCTATTTTTGTCAATAAAAGTTTCCGGTCAAAATGGGAACTAACAATGAAATAGCCATGCTTAATAAAAAGCCAAGAAGTGCACAAACATAAATTTTTTAAAAGGCACACCTTTCGAGGAAAACTTCACCTCGCCATCAGGTGCATAAAATTCACAACAGCTTCGTCAAACACACAGAAATACACAAATCATGAGAGCCTTAGCATTGGTGGACTTCATTAAAATAAAAAAATATATTTGCAAGTAAAAAGGACCTTAGCTGTACCTGGCCGAAACAGGCAACAATTATAGGCAACCATTCGAACTCTCTCCTGTGAATGCAGAAGAGAAGTAATGGTATAGGTGGCTCAGTGGTCGACCGAAACCAAGTTTTTCACTTTCGGCCGAAACCGAAACTACTACCGAAACCAGTTATTAAATTTTGGCCGAAACCGAATTCATTACCGAAACTGGTAATTCGGTTTCGGCCGAAACCGAAACCTCTACCGAAACTGATGGTACATCAGTTTCGGCCGAAACCGAAACCGGAACCAGAACCTAACCTTAATAATATCAGTTCTAATAATTAGATAAAAGCAAAGACAAAATTAAAAAAAATCATAAGTGTGTGGTTTTTCGTACACAAAGTCTAGATTGGAAGGCACAGCGCGTTTTACCAATTTCCCGCCCTACGCTGTGCAAATCCACGTGCGCCCTCTCACCAGCCCCCCCCCCCCCCCCCCCCCCCCTCCTTCGCCCCTAAAATGTTTCAGAATTTAGGAAAGACTTTAAAACAATGGTTTGCACTTTTTTTTTGTCAATAGTTGAGTTTTAATTAAATAACCATTATCGGCGAGGGAAGTTCATGTCGGCGATGAGTCCAGAACACTGGAAAAGGGCTTCATTCAGTAAGTATAAGCTTTGCTTGAAAACGTGAAAAGAAATAAAAGCATAAATTCCCTCTAGTGCAACGAAACTATAATTTGATTGAATTTGAATTGAAAAAAAAAATTGTTTTTATTATTGATTAGCGGGGACATGGCTGATGAAAGCAGGATCCCTGTGAGTTCATAGGGTGCAGCCTAGTTGTCTACGGAGAGTGGCTACTGCTGGGAGATGGAACTTGGTTTCGGCTTCGCCGAACTGTAGCATAGGATTCGGCCGAAACCGAAACCATAACCGAAACAAGTCAACCAAGTTTCAGCCGAAACCGAAACTGAAGTATAACTTCATGGCCGAAACCAGAACCGAAACCGAAACTGAAAATTTGCCAGTTTCGAAACCGAAACCGAAATTCGGTCAACCTCTAAGGTGGCTTGTATTTCACATTATTGCTATGCTATTCAGGGTTGGGGGAGGGGGGGCGTTGAATGTTTATTGGTTGAAGCGAACGTGGAACCGAGTTTGTGCGTATTGTTTGCCTGTTGTTACGGCCAGGTATACACAGCTTAGGTCTTTTTACTTGTTTATAATTTTTTTTTCATTTTAATGAAGGTCACCAGTGCTGAAGACATCATGATTTGTGTATTTCTATGAGGTTAACGAAGCTGTTGTGGACCTTATGCGCCTGATGACGAGGTAAGTTATCCCCGAAACGTATTGCCTTTTTTTATTTATGTTTGTGCACTTCTTCGCTTTTTATTCAGCGTAAGTACCTATAGTGTTGTTCTACCAATGAATGAAGTGGCCAGTTCTGATGACGTCTTTGCTGGCTGCCAGGATGCTACCATGACTCGTCCTGAAACCAGTGTTAAGTACTTCGGCCTCTGTTAACTGGAATATTTTCAGAAATATTTCCTTCTTCACATATCACTTTTAATGCAAAGTTGAATGTCAGTCCTAAAGACAAGGGGAGTATTTAATTACTAATAATTATTTCATTAAATACTGAGCCGCGAACTGGAATTTATGCGTTGGATAATTTCGAATACCCGGCAAACGTTTTGTGAATTGTTCCGTCCGCCACCTAGTACATCCTCGAGCCTTCCACATTGGGCCCTGGCTAGTCCTGGTTGAATTCGAGACTTGAGACCTCGAACCCATAATTCAGTGTGGAAAGAGTCAGTGTGCGGGCCCACGCTTTAGGGAAACGTTTTGCCTCTTGGTGCGCTGATAAACAACAGCAAGAAAAAAGAAAAGCAGTAAAAGGAGATGGGAGAGAGTGGGGAAAGAAGCAACAACAAAGCCAAAAAAGTTGTTTCAAGAAAAATTAGCTAAAACTCGGACCCTGGCCATAACGTCTGGGTCCAGTGTGGAAGGGTTATGGAAGGAACGGTGGTGGCTTTTCTCGTTGTGAAAAAGGGATTTTGTCTGTGGCTATAACTCTGGGTCCAGACACCAAAAGCAGTATTCAGGGTCCTGTGTGTAAAGGGTGTAAATCAGATCGTGAAAAATTTAGAAACGGCCTATGTAGAATCATTAATGGTAATTCGGCAGATGTAACTATGGTAATGTTAAGGAAAATAGGTGACACATTTTCCACTTGGTCTACTATCTTGAGCAAAGTAGGAACGATGCGATTAGATTCTTACTAAATTCAGGAAAGAATTCATATCATTTTCTAATGTTGTCGTCAAGGACTATGCCAATATTTAATCTGTCTTCATATTTATTCGTCAACTTCGTCAGTCGAGTAAGCACGCACACTCTACAGCCCACTGGTGCATGGTTTGATCTTGGAAAACTACCAGCCTGTAACTTGAAACTGCCTGTAGGCAAGTTTTGTGTCTCGAGCTGTAACTCGTCCTAATGTTGTGCATTTAATCTAACCTCGAAAGGACTTGTGGAAGGAAATAAAAACTGATGGTATGATCTTATAATAATGACTTTACGACAAAATGTGATTTTTCCTCATAAAAACACCAGTACACGTCTGGTCAACTCGCGTAGAGTGAAACAGCCTCGTGTCCCCTGTGGAAAACTCCACCTCGTTCAACTTTTCTTATCTGATTATTTTCATTATGCAGGGAAATTAATCAGGGGAATTTAATCGTACATTAATGAACGTACGACTAAAAAAGTTACATAGCGAAAAGCCAAACGGGCTCAATTAGTCGGTTCAATACCTGCTCAGGCAAGTCTGAAATCCAAATCCAAAGGATAACAAAAATAGGATTAAGTCCTGATGTCACACTGCCAGCCTGAGAATTGAACCTTGCAAAACGGCAAGGTATTAGGTTTATTTAACAAAAAGACTTATGACACCGAAAAACAGATACATCACGTGTTTCTATTATTGGTTAGAAATCATTGATGCGTAATGATGCGTACTTAAAATTTAACACCTTTCTAAAGTAGTGTCGCCTAACACTGGAAAGAAACTTTAGCGAATGTAGGCAACAAATAACAGACAGTTTATTAATTCATCAGTTCACATGACAACATACTATTGGCTTAAGCTATTATGCTAACTACAAGTTACACCAGTAACTACCAATGAGTATCAAGCAGAATTAAGCAAGGTAATAACCAAACAGATGTAATGGATAATGTGTGTTCCCTCAAGGTGGACACAATCTTAGTATCTGATCTCAGTATAAACCGCGTAATTCAACCAATGCAACAATCTCGTGAATTTTCACGGCTTTGTTGTTACCAGCGATACGAAGCAAACCTAAGGACCGTCTCATCAATCCTACGTTGGTGTCTGTTTGTCGGTCTGTCTGTCTGCACGATATCCTTAAACTCTACGTCATAGTTGTGGATCTTAGTTCTTAAAATCACTAAAATTGAGAACGGAATTTCGGGGTTATTATTCTTAACTATCAAAAATAAACAGACATTAATAATCAGACATCAATAATCTCACATTTTGGATTTTTCTCAGTAATACCTACAGTTTTCTGAATAATACCTGGATTTTTCTCAATAATACCTGGATTTTTCTCAATAATACCTGGATTTTTCTCAATAATACCTGGAGTTTACTCAATAATACCTACCGTTTTCTAAATAATACCTGGATTTTTCTCAATAATACCCGGATTTTTCTCAATAATACCCGGATTTTTCTCAATAATACCCGGAGTTTTCTCAATAATACCTGGAGTTTTCTCAATAATACCTGGAGTTTTCTCAATAATACCTGGAGTTTTTTCAATAATACCTGGAGTTTTCTCAATAATACCTACCGTTTTCTAAATAATACCTGGATTTTTCTCAATAATACCGGGAGTTTTCTAAATAATACCTGGATTTTTCTCAATAATACCTGGAGTTTTCTCAATGAAACCTGGTAGTTTTCTCAATAATACCTGGGTTTTTCTCAATAATACCTGGGTTTTTCTCAAAAATACCTGGGTTTTTCTCAAAAATACCTGGAGTTTTCTCAATAATACCTGGAGTTTTCTCAATAATACCTGGAGTTTTCTCAATGAAACCTGGTAGTTTTCTCAATAATACCTGGGTTTTTCTCAATAATACCTGGGTTTTTCTCAAAAATACCTGGAGTTTTCTCAATAATACCTGGAGTTTTCTCAATAATACCTGGAGTTTTCTCAATAATACCTGGAGTTTTCTCAATAATACCTGGAGTTTTCTCAATGAAACCTGGTAGTTTTCTCAATAATACCTGGGTTTTTCTCAATAATACCTGGGTTTTTCTCAAAAATACCTGGAGTTTTCTCAATAATACCTGGAGTTTTCTCAATAATACCTGGAGTTTTCTCAATAATACCTGGAGTTTTCTCATAATTACCTGGAATTTTCTCAATTTTCAGAAATTAACCAGAAACTTTCATACAACTAAAAGATTCGACACTCCTTCACTTCGTTACTTTTTCAATTAATGGCGGACGACCAGGGATACGCAAATTCAGCCAATATTCCGACTTTATGAGTCTTCACGGCCTGTTTTTATTCTATCCCCTTAAAGTTCGTATCTTTGTCCTCGTTTATTCCTTTCCCATTTGTATCGTACATGTAAGATTTTCTAGCTGTGTCCGTAGTTGATGCACATATCTGAAGGCATAGCACTTGAATGTAAAGCTATCCATCTTTGTCGCCAGTCTTGAATTTAGATGAAGCAAGCTGTCATTTGTTTTGGGTAAACGCCAATAAAAATGCCAGTCGTAGCTCGACAACACCTTTTCTGAGAAGGTCTTGTCGATGCGGCGATATTTTACGGCGACGACAGCTCCCTCTTTGTGGCGGTATAGCGTCACTTACAACTGTACGAAAAAAACTGAAAACAAAGCCAATTTCTGCTCGCTGGTATTCAATTCACGTTTAGGACAACACATCTCTACGAAAAATAAAACGTCGTACGACAAAAAAAAGCGCAAGGAGCTTACACAGAAAAAAAAATTGAAGGTGAACGTCAGTATAGTTGTGACTTACGGATCAGTCGTTATGCTTTGCTGGGAGGGTATCGGACGGAAAAAAATGACGGGTGCGTATATTTTTTTGACTCTCCTAAAGAGGTGAGGGGTGGGAGGTCAAGATATTTTAAGCCCTTTGGGAAAAATTGGGAATTGGGGAAAAAATACTAACGAAGCTAGAGAAAAATTTCGTTTTAGGTCTCAAAAATGACACGGAGGATAAGATTTGTAAAAATTCCTTAGCTTTTGGGAAGGCTTCTCCCAGTCCTCCTCATCGCGCAAGTATTTTACAGCGTTTTTTTTCCCCTAAATTAAAAGTTGGGGAGGGGGGGGGGGGAATTGAGGCTTAATGGCGCGTCGACTAGGTCATTAGAGCCAAGCTCCGTTACAGTGCAGTGGTTTGGGTTGCCACTGCACCACACATTACAGAGATGTTACATAAACAACAAATCTCGATCTTGAAAATCTTGTTCGTAAATGGTACATAGTTCTGCCTTACGCACCTTCTATACAATAGAAAAACCTTGGCACCCAGAAGAATTCTTCATCTTACAAGACGTTGATGTTCACTGCTTCAGAATCACAAGCGCTTAGCCGCAGACCAAATCTTGCATGTTAACACCTTTCGCAGGTCCAGGCATGATCATGCGAAAAATGGCGCTGCCATAGTGTTTTTTAACCGTACTTTTTTATTTACCCTAAACAGATAAGTATGAAACAACGACTAAGGGGGCGCGCTTCGCTTCGCGCGCTTCTGTATGCATCGATATTTCTGTAATCCTAAAACGTATGACGCAAGCAATCGTGAAATTCCGGGTGTGGGCTCATTGTGTGTGCAACCACACATACCAAGACATGTGCGACGCATTCTCTAAGCTTTAACACGGAGGATTTAGTCTGCGGCTATGCGCTTTTCTCAGAATCACGGATATGTTGATATTAACTGTAGCTTGCCAGTACGCGTTCATCAAAGCAAAACTTATCGAAGGCTGCAATAAAATATGGATACAAAAAATTAAAAAAAACATAATTATGTTTGAATGTTTTCTCTACCATGTTTTAAACGTGGCGCATTTTTGTACGTTAAACTGGATTGCTAATTATTTATTTTGGCTCAAGAAATTATTCACAGATAGTGGAATTGAGTATAGTAACAGTTTTCAGTTTTAGTTATATTTACGGTACAGTTGGCAAGGAAAGCATTAGCATAAGACGAAGACTACACCACAAGAGTAGATGTTCGCGTTTGGGTAAGATTGTAAAAGAAAAAAAAAGTAACATCTTAAAAAATAGGAGTAAAAAAAAACAGTAATTAATGTGGAAAATAGAATATCCAAAATCAAATAAAGCACGATTAGGAACAAATTACTTTTAAAAAAGGTAGGGGGGGGGGGATACTCGAAAACATTACGAGTACTAGAAAACAATGTAACCAGTACGGAAGGTGTATGTGTTAACTCGTAATGCTAAACAGAATTGCTAAGTTCATATAGGGTTTTGACCTAATAACCACTTAAACACATGTTTATTGAACGATTTCAGCACGGCAACAAGATTAGTTTCGGTAGGCAATGAATTAAAAAGTGTACTACCCAAACAGATAAATGCATTTGTGGAGTCATAAAAATGGGTTCATTCCAAGTGTGGTAATCTTGCCGAAAATCTTAATTTACTTTCATGTTTGCTGGGGCCAATGGCCAATCTTAGTCTTGTGTGTCTATTCTTACATCGGTGGACATTATCTATGCCTTGCAATGTTATTTCCGTTTCCTGCCTCTAGAATCTTCTAGAAGTTTCCATTTCTCATGATACCCTGGCTATTTCGCGGTTGTCAGGGGTTACCAAAAGGTATTTAAGCAAGGGGCCAGCATGGTAAAATCAGAAAGCCTTCGGACCAGCCAACTGGTTGGTCCTCTTCAACCCCTGCTAGGTCTCCTAGTTAGGGGTATTTCTGGCTTTTAGGCCTTTAGTAGGCCCAATTGTGGTTAGGCTTTTCCCCCCAACCTAAACAAGCCTCTTTACCCTAATTTAACCCCAAAGTTCCCTAGTTTCCCTTAGAAGAATTTGTTCAGTCTAATTTTGGTTTAGCTTTCCCACAGTTGGCTATTTTTCGTCCAATCTGTCACAAGACGAGCAGAAAAAGAAACATACAAAAATTAATAAGGGGTCTATGACCTAAATATGTCCGGTTGGCAGGACACCTAGCTGCTGATAAAGCGGAAAACATTGGTCACGTTGCTTTTTGAACATAACCAATATACATAACCATAACCACATACAATTTGTATAAGTATACTTTGTATTTTTTTGTATGGGAGAAGTCACATTTTTCAGGTGTTTGGAAGGAGGTTATCGAAAACGTGGCGGCTTTGGGGGTCAAGTTTTCAATTTGTTTAGCACCCACTAACTCTACCCACCGACAATGACTGTTCCTTTAAGGTGTTGCAAAGACATTTTCCACTTCCTTCCATAATTAGTCGTGCACCCTAAGCTGGGGACCTAGTTGGTCCAAGTCCCCCGATACTACGGCTCTGTATTATGTATTCCATGTCTACTTTATTGTTAACAGTGTATTTCAGTCATGCTATGTACTTTCGTGTATGGTTTGCCTTTGAAGATCAGTGGTCAATGTGGGCCAGGCCTTGCTCACCACTAGGAGTGGCTGTTATGAAATAAGAATAAAAAAGCAAAGCAGTGCACAAGAAACATATGAAATGCACGACGTTTCGAGGTTACTTTCACCGCGTCATCAGGTGCACTAAATCCACAAAGGTTTCGTCAACACGTTAAAATACAGTTCATGACAGCTTCAGCATAGGGTTTTTAAATATTTTAAGTTGGAAATAAAACATAGGAAAACGATTAAACAGAACCTAAGCTTAACCTGGACAAAACAGGTACGCATTAGGAGACCAATCGACCTCACCCCTGCGAATGCAGAGCAGAAGTGAAGTCAGGTGGCTGATGCTTCAGAAAAATACTATTTTGGTGGAAGGTGGGGGGAGGGGGTTACTGTTTGAAGCAAATCTAGAGATTCCGAGCTTGTGTAGAAGTGGGACGTATTCCTTGATATATTTTTTATTTTCAGGCATAATACGATTCTGCACGGGAGGTAGGTGAGAAAAAATGACAAGAGTTCCAAATTTCTTCGTGAACGAAGTTTATTGTCAGTAAAAAGGATGACCGTTTCCTCCAGGTTTGTTGTGTGCCCTGTATTTAACCGATCTGGAGAGGTTCCCGTTGCAAGGCAATGCTGCACTAACCAATTTGTTTCATTTCTTAATTTAAAGCGAATTTCTTTAATTCATTTCTTAATTTAAGTGGTTGTGTGCCGTGAATCTTTCTCTAAGCTTCTGTTGCGATTGTCCATAGGTGGCACCACATGCTGGGCGGGCGCAGGGTATCAGATAATCCCTACTGCTGAAAGTACCATTTTTGAGGTCTAGACATGAATTTAAAATATGCAAAAAAGTCTAGGTTTATAGTTTGTATAACATCTTTGTAATGTGTGGTGCTGTAGCATCCCGGGCCACTGCATCGTGACTGAGGTTGGCTGTCGACGTGCCATTAAGCCTCAATCCCCCCCAGCGCGGATTCCGTAACCGCTTTATATCGGGAACAACTAAATTCTCAAATATTGGGGGACTTTTTTAAAATTAAAAACATTAAAAACATCTGAAAATAAAAGAACACACGTAATTTGTACAACATGAAAACGTTTTTAACCACCTGCCTAGTTACAATCCTGGAATTGTATTTCCTCAGTTTGTTTCCAGGCTCCTTACACCCCTTTCCCCACGACTAGATCTAAAATATTTGCAGGAGCAAGTCTCAAAGCTTTCAAGAAGTCTACGTAACGAAAGGTATTTTACAATTTGTTTTAGACCACACCCTGATAAAATTGCGTCATTTTTCGGCCACTGCCCTGAAGGTGTTGACTAATTAATGGATGCTATGCCAAGTCTCACAGCTTGGCACGCACGAGCTGTCTGCCAGTGTTATCTGAAACTGAAGGTCTGGTCTTCCATTCGGTAGATACGGCGGAGTGCCCCACTCAACTAAACTGTTGGCTTCTCCGCCAGGCATTCAGGATATGCGTGAAGCGTGTTCATATCGCTACATTTTGTACGGCACAATAGCTAAGCATCGGGAGCTTTTCTTAACTCTATAATAATAGTAGCTATGGCGCTTATTATTTTGTGACACGAAACAACACGCGTGAATATTGGGAGGGGAAATGCGCTGATCTGAGATGTATAGTGATAATCCGAACTTTTAATGCGAATTCAACGTCGTTTTGAGGAGAAAACTAGGAACATCGTTTTAATTTAAAAATGAGTGAAAATCCGTACTTTTAATAGAATTCAACGGCGTTTTGACGGAAAAACTAGGAACATCTTTTTAATTAAAAAATTAGTTAAAATCCGTACTTTTAATTCAAATTCAACGGCGTTTTGAGGGAAAAACTAGGAACATTTTAAAAATTAAAAAATCAGTGAAAATCCGTACTTTTAATGCAAATTCAACGGCGGTTTGAGGGGAAAATTAAACGGTGTTTTGAGAGAAAAACTAGGAATTACTTTTTAATTTTAAAATGAGTGAAAATTCAAATTCAAAGGCGTTTTGAGGGGAAAACTAGGAACATCTTTTTAATTTAAAAATGTGCGTTGAAAATTGGTTAATAAAAATATCTTAACCCTTGTTATGTTATTTAGTTTAAGAAGCTAATAAAATGCACGAAACTTAGATCAAAATTCGACTTTTCGACCCCAAATCAGGGGCATTCTCAAGGCAACGTTTGAAAATTTGAGAACATTTCTTGTTTACAAGATGAAAAGTCCAAGGGATGTATTGTAGACCATAGATTTCCCATCGTTTTGCAGACGAAGTTGAGTAGGAAAGCAAAAACGGACAAAACGAGTCAAGGAAAAACGGACAAATATTTTTAAAAGCTGCACGAGCTAGAGAGCTTCGCCCTGTACCAGACATTCAGGGCCTTCGAAAACACCAAGCCAAACTCATCCAAACTCATCCATTCTGGAGGCAGAGCGAAGTTTGCTCATGGGCATCCTGTGTGTTAACGGTACCAAACTGCCACCAGATGGTTGAGTTTGATTGAGTTTGGGTTGGTAGTTATCAAAGGCGCCCATTGACAGGCGTGGGTGGAAGTATAGTAGTCCCGAAATGGTTTTAACTTTTAACTTTTATCTTGTGAATGGCGCTGATTTGAGGTCAAAAAGTCGAGTTTTGATGTATAATTTGTGCACTTTATCGGCTTCTTAAACTAAATAGTTGAAACTTGGTTAGCATGGTTTTTGATCCAGAGAAGAGAAATTGTTAGGGAAGGCTGCCCAAGAGGGAGGGAAGTGAATGGCAGATGGATGCAGGTAATTGGAGGGAACGGGGTAGGGATAAAAGGATCAATAGCTGGCAACGAGTGTTCTGGTTTTCATTTAACTTTCGAACTATTAGTAGGTGGGGTAAACTTGGCTAACCTTGGCGGCCTTTCCCCCTGGTTGAATATCACTACTTTGAAAGCCTACCCTTTTTTGAAAATTAGGCGGATTCCAGTTTTGGGTGGATCAATAACTGGCCACGAGTAACACGCTCGCCATCTCGGTTTGGTTATACTTTAATAATTATACTATAACACTGACATAATCGTTTCGCTGAATTCAACCCAAACTGGGTGGGTTATGATTTAGATAATTAGGATACGTTAGCTAAAACGTGTAACGAATTTAATTAATTTCGAATTAAAATTATTATTATTTTCATTTTCATTTTTTAAATTTCGAAAGAAAATGTGTGATTATGCAGGACAAAATTTAACGTTTACGCACACTGTAAAACTTGTATGTCCTGTGAAATTGTTAATAAATAAGTATAGAAATTATCAGTACGTAAAAACGTTATTTACAACTAATTAAAAGAAATTAAAGACGGAAATCCAAACGCTCAACAAGAGTTAAGTAAATATAAATGCAAACCTATTTACGTTGCCTTTTGCACTTACATGTCAGACTGCCTGAGCGGGGAATCGAACCCACGACCTTTGAAACCAAAAGCCGAGGTCCTACCGCTGAGCAGGGTCGGGTGGGCGGAGTCGGGCCTGCCCGGGAGTGTACTGCAGGGGACTGCGGTGACTGCGGAGGGGGGGGGAGGGGCAGGAAACGCCTCAACCTAGTGTAATTTTAGGAAATCAGCATGAATTTTAAACGTTTTCCAGTAACTAAGAGATGCAATTTTCGTAGCAATTTATTTCAATATTTTCCAAATATTTTTTTGAAACAAGGGCCTCCTGTAGTTTGTGTGGGTGGGGAGAGGGGGGAGGGGAGAGGCGGATTCGGGCAGAGCCATGTAAACTAGTATATTTAAAAGAAATTGGCGTGAATTGGAAAGATTTTCAAGCAACTCAGAGATTCATATTTCATGGGAACTCATTTACGAAAAGGAAAATTAGATTGCTCATGGTTACTACTTGAAGAACTTTAGCGACAGCATAATCAACCACTTTAACGTTCGTTCTACGCAGATGAAACATATATGAGCTCGGTGTCCACCAGACACCGGACACCAGACACCAGACACCATGTAGGCTGCTTGTGGAAGTCTAGCCACCCTATCAGGTTGGCCTTTGATTTATATTTTTAATTATTATTATTTTTTAAGTGATGACAAATCCCACTATCTGGGTGCTTTATTTTTTAGTATTCACCGTAGCATACAATTTTTTAGCACTGTTTACACTTTTGAATTGTACCTCATCGTTTTGGGCCTTTTAACACCTTTCACACCCTTCCCATGTCCTGTAGGTTTGGCGATGCCATCGAGGGCCTTTGAGTCCCTGGCAGGTCTAACCTTGGTGGTAAGGCATTCGTGTCCCCAAACCTCTTACCATCATCATTCCTTGGCCGTTTTATGTACACTGTATTTACATGTAACTGTGGCTGGCTGTTAGTGACTCCCCAATCCTTGCCAGACCCGTTGCTATCGCAGCAAATATAATTATTATTACACTTGTGTCTTTCGAGAGATTTTGGTCGCCTGGCAACATCAAAGCCACGGTTAGTGATAGAGCGTAATGCATGCTTTAGCATAAACAAACCGGTGAAACTTGACGAGCAAGTTGATGTGGACAACCGAATCAAAAGCTTTAGCAAAATCTATGAGAATAACGTCCGTTAGGGTACCATCATCCATATAGCTGTTGTCCAATCATGCAAAACAGTAAGGAGCTGCACGCAAGTAGACTTACCGGAAACAAACCCCAAATGGTCAGTTATAGAAGGATATTATTCCGGTTAATAAAGCGTATCGTTTCGTTCTGATGATCTTTCTCGTAACTTTACATGGATGGATAATCATTGATAAGAGCAATCGGCCTGTAGTTCCTAGGTTGGGCAGTTCTGCCCTGTTTATGTAAAGAGCAGTGAGATTTGCCGCCATATTGGCACCAGTATAGGTTTTGGAGGGCATAACTACAAGGTGCACTACATAAAAATGGAGGGAAAACAACGGAAGAGCGGATTTCTTAAGCTTAAAATAACGTTGTTTTCTCCAACAACAAAAATCGCGCGTTTTAGGTCAAAGAAATCATTCTTTACAGCATCGGCTTCAGTATGACGCCCTTCTGTTTCTCTCTGCAGTCCCCTTGCAGCTAACCCATTAAGGCTCCAGCATAGAGTTATATACAATAATACTACGTCGTGTTACTGCTCTATAGGAACCAGACTAGGCGTTTTACAGCACTTGGGCAATGCCTACAGCCATTAAAGAGGCACTACGATCAATTAGCTATAGTTTAATCTCATGACGTGCCTTCTGCCTATTTAGGGAAATTCAAAGTTACCAGTAAATTTACATATTGTACTAAGGACTGAGTTACAGCAACGAACAGGAAGTGCGTGAGTAGGTTACACGACAACAACAGCACGAAACAAAGAAGTAATGCTGTCCCACTATTAATACGAGTCGGTAGACTAATACGATCGTAAACCTAAATAATTACGGGTAGAAAATAAAAACAAAGCGTTTGATGTTTAAGGTAAGGTTTAACTGACCCAAAGTCAAAACAACAAAGGAACACAAATTAACTTTCATGTAAGGTTTCAGATACTGCAGTGTTGCTGTACTGTTTAGTCCACGTGAAAACTTACTTCTGTATTCAAATGTTTTTGCCATTTTTAAAAAAACTTTTGCACACGATAGGTCAGCTAATGATTAGTGCTTCCTACTTGGCTAAATGACACCGCTGGAAAATGGTTCAAAACTAGGCCTAATCGTCTTAGTGTGTTTAGCAGAACTCTACAGATAACGCAGGGTTCGTACGAGTTCTTGAAAACCTGGAAATATCCTGGAAAGTAAAAACAAAGTTCCATGCGCGGAAAAGTGCTTGAAATCTTGAAAAATGATAAATATATTATTAGTAGGTTGATGAACGGAAAGTGCACGATTTCACTGAAGAATACTGAAACAATTGGCCCAGAAAGCAGCGGTGTATAGCCTCACATTCTTCTTCCTTTGTTTTGAGATCCAAAGTTTTGAAAGTTGACTACGGTTTTAATAGTATTTACGTGTATAATGATTGGATACAGCAGTAAGGTTTCACGTGGACTAAACAGTGCAGCAATACTGTAGTATCTGAAACCTCACAGGAAAGTTAGTTTGTGTTCTGACATTCAGACAAAGTACCTTAAGTATACAGCTAACTTTAAGTGGAACTTTAAGTTGTATTGTAGTGGAATGCGTTGGGAGTTTAGGGTTAGGATTGCTCCGTATAGCCCACAAACGCCCCGTATCTCTCCAGTCCCTAAGGAGTTTGGGGCATTGGCCAAGGACTAATTGCGGGGGCAGCTGCGCTCGAGTCGACCATTGGACTTTGGAATGCCAAGTCCCAGGAGAGAGTGAGAGAGAGGGCGAAGGATGTAATGGGGAGGGAGCCCAAAGGAGGGGTGAAAGAGAGAGAAAGTCGGTCGCAGATTGGGCACATTATCATTGATTGGGACACGGACATCCTCTTCAGCTTTGGGTGATAGTGCTAATAACAGACGTCACGCAGGCAGAGAGAGAGGAAATCTTAACGGGGGACTGAATACGTCACTAAGGGGGAACACACCCGTCAACCCTACGGGGGCACCATCATTGTGTTGGGAAAAGAAAGACGGAAATCCATAGGCTCAACAAGCGTAAATAAATACAGATGGAAACGTGGCCTTTTCGGCTTATATGTCAGGTTGCCTGAGCGGGGAATCGAACTCACGACCTTTGAAACCAAAGGCCGAGGTCCTACCGGTTAGCATTACTGACACGGCCAAAAGGAAACATCCATGGCCAGCCTTTAACACGTGCACATATACATATAAACAAACACTTTCAATCCCCACTGTAGGGACGCTTATTTGCCGCGCCACACTCCAAGTGAAACGAACGGAACACTTAAACGAAACCTTTAATCCTTATTTCACGTTTAAGTGTTCCATTCGTTTGACTTGAAGCGTGGCGCGGCAAATAAGCGTCCCTCCAGTGGCGATTAAAAGTGTATTTGTATATGTATATATTCACGTGTTAAAGGCTGCCTATGCACGTTCCTCTTTAGCCGTGTAAGTATGGCTCAGCGGTAGGACATCGGCCTTTAGTTTCAAAGGTCGTGGGTTCGATTCGCCGCTCAGTCAGTCTGACATAAGTCAAAATGCAGCGTAAATAGGTTTGCATCTGTATTTATTGTGTAGGAAAGGTCTAAAGTATATAAATAACTCGATCGTCCGTCAGATTCTTGCTGTTGATTTGATATTGAATCTCATACTGCCAGAAGCATATAAAGAGTTCCTTCCGTAGTAACGAGGAGTGTCGGACAGATTTAGCCTCTGACCCAGCGTACCACAAAAACAGACCCGCTTGGCGAATTTTTGTATTACCTTATAAGAAATTTGCAATAAGACTGAGTTCCATGACGAGATAATTATCTTAGTCGGCAAATCGGATGGTGTATAGATCTGAGGCTCAGATGTTCGTTCAACTGTAAATAATGGCCAAATGTTTATTTTCAGTGTACTAGCTACAATTTTAAAGATCGAGAGCCTCACGTGCCGTGTCAAATGCTAGAGTTGACTGAATTAGAGTTCGTTATTCTCGTTTCTACAGACCTTTATATACCCCTGACAATAATTCCCTACTTAATAATTCCCTTCTGTTAGTTTTGCGCTAAAAAAATACCACATTCAACTACTAGTTAAAACTTCCACTCAGTCCGTTATATCTCCCAACAGATAAGGAGACCAAAATAGGCTAGCGTACTGAAGAAGTACCAAAACTTTAGAAGCCAAAATTAAGATAGATAAGATTTATTTTGTCGCCAATCAGTGGCAGTGTGAAATGGTTAAGGGCCCCAGATAGGTGCCACAACCAAACTCCAAAAGAAATTACGTTTAGAAGAAGATAACGCGTTAGGAAGATCGAGTAAAAAAAAGAAGAGTCTGCCAAAGGCAATGCTCTGGTCGCGATAAAACTCTCCGAAGGTCCACGTTCTTAAGTTTTCGCCCTGAAAGCAGCGGCAGAAGGTGGCATAGATGATGTCGGAGGTCAAGTGATTCCAAACTGGAAGCCAATTAAGGCTAAAAGTGTGTACGAGTAGTTTAAGGTGGTGGCCACCGGTATGGGTGACGAGCAACGGATCAAAGAAGGACAAGATAATATCGGTGTGATGATTTACAATCTGGTAAGTAAGAGTTAGGTCAGCCTTAAGTCTACGATGTTCCAGAGAGTCATTTCCCAGGAGCTTCAGACACCGGGCGTAGGTTAATATTACAATGCCACAAGTAACAAACAAAACGCTCGCCATCTTGACACGAACACTACTTTCCCATTAGAAGCCACTTATTATAGCCCGTCTGCTGTACTTTTAAATTTCGCTTATTTTATTTTTAAATTTTTTTTTTTTTTTTTTCATTTTTTTTTACTCGATTAAAACAACAGCATATGCCAAGTATGTTTTTCCCACCTCATCGTTTTCATTCTGTAGCCAAGGTTACGGTCAAAGCTCAACGCTTTATTTTAAAATAACTCGGGAAAAGGCAAACATGCAAGGCAAAATAAATCAAGTCGTGAGTGAATGCTGCAATTTTTTTCCCCCGTTGCCATACGGCGCAGAACAGCAAGCATCATTTTTCTTAGTGCAACGCAACCTTACTGCCACCTTTTCTCGTAATTCAGCGAAAAAGTAAACATATTACACTTGGTTTATGTAGGGATATTATAAACAAAAACGCATGGACGGCACGCAGAGAAAAGAACGTATAAATTGTAGCCTTGAATACTAAATTAACAAAGTTAACGACAACGTTCTTTCTCAAAGTTGAGAGCCAGAACGAAGAGTACCGAAGTTAAGCAGAATTGGGCCCTATTGATATTTGAGTGGGTGACCACCTGGGAACCTGGGTGCTGCAGACACTGCACGTTAGGGCTTCGTCGGGCAGATAACCGGAAGCGGTTAGCGCTCGCTAAAAAAAAACCTTTGAACCCAAAGAATAGGAAGTTATGCAAGCACCACGAGAGGAAAGAAATTATTAGGAAGGGCCGACAATGGTCAGTGTATTTGCCCCGCACCGATGTTGTGTAAAATCTTGGTGTTTGCTTTTGTTCTGATTTGAAGGTTAACGGGACAACCAATTACAATGCAGCCAGCTAAACAAAATAGTGCGACCACACTACCAGGACAGCAAAGCAGCGTGCTGCCTGGATTAAGAGGTTGTTTACCTCTGGGATGTTAACACGCTGGTGAGGGTCTTTTCGGTGTATTTGAGGCCCATCCTCAAATATGCCAGCCATGTCTGGTCCCCATACCTGATAAAGGATATTATCAATCTTATAGAATCAGTAAATCTCTTATGCCAAACGGCTTACTGACTAAGTTAGACGCCCTCGCATTACGCCGTCTTAAATCTTGACGTATGTTTGTCTTACTCATTGCTGCATGGCTCCATAAACCTTGACTGTTTTAACTTCGTCGATTAAATCTCATTTCTCGTTTCTTCGAGATTAAAACTCATACGAGAAATGAGCTTTAATCTCGAAGAAGTTAAAACAGTCAAGTGTTACGGTGCCATGCAGCAATGAGTGAAATGATCTCTGCCTTGCGAGTTCGTGACTGCAGTATCACTAAATTCATTCACGGCCAAACCGCGTTCTGTGGGCTTATCACAATATTTGTTTGGTTGCGTTTACGATGTCGTATCGTTAAATCTTTGATGAATCTTTGATGAACCTGTATAAGTTTTGTAAGTTATCTAGCTGCTTCTAACAGTTTTTCTTTTTTTTTTGTTAACCATTTTATACAATTTTGTTCTTGACGATAAGCACCCGACCAGCCTTTTTACAATTGTTTACATTATAGAATTCATTAATTTGTTTCCGACGTCCTCTCTTCTTGTAGGTGGGTTATCAGCGAATGCACTTAATCCATTTTTGACCTGTTACTTCGCAACTAAACCAGGGATAGTCTCTGTGGTTTTCGCGTGATGCGCGGTCTAAGATTACATTGGAGTGTGATCCCAGAGGAGCTTCGCTCGACCTTTGGCCTCGCTCCGCTCCAATGATGACCACGATTGGAAGACCATTCTGAAGAGCTATGAAGTTATAAAGATTGGACAAAAGAGTTATGAAGATGAAGATTGGACATACGCATCTAAAGAGTTATGAAGGTCAAGATTGAACAGATTTAAACCTTTCACCTGAAAACGGTTCCGACCTTGGAACCGAAACGTCGTGATTTCGTTGTTTCACCAGCACTTAATGGCTACTCTGTATGTGTTTTTAAACCTAAGTGGCCCTGCTCTGCTGTTATTTTATTAATTTTTATTTTTAAATTGTTTGACATGTTTTAAACCCTTCACCTGAAAACGGTTCCAACCTTGGAACCGAAACGTCGTGATTTCGTTGTTTCACCAGCACTTAATGGCTACTCTGTATGTGTTTTTAAGGTTGAACAGACGCATCTAAACAGTTACGAGACAAAAGCTGAACAGACCCAGCTAAACATATGAAAAATGAAACTGAAACCTAACATAAACCTAACAGCCAAAGAACAAGAGTTACAGTTGCTTCGTTAAGCAGGCCGCCTTCACCTGGCAATACGGATTCGAATTTAAAATGGCCACTGAATGCGTCTATTGAGGGTTAATTTCAGACCTTGTTGTGGCAATTTTTTCTTTTTTTTTTTATAAAAAGAATTGACGGACTAGCACAGAAATAATAACACCTGTAAATTAAAGCTGAATTAATTTAACGGCAACTTGACTTTGAAATGGTAATTAATTCCCC
>JAHWFP010080190.1:49865-61626 GCA_023313725.1 Lithobius niger
TCTTAACCCTGGATCTATAGTGTATAAATCTAATGAAAGCTTGGGCGACTGCTAACGGGAAATCACAACAACGCTCTATAAAACAGGCCATGTACGGGAGGGGGGGGGGGGGTCCCCTAAAATGTACGGGGGTGCCCCATGTACGGGGGTGCCCTAAAAATACTTAAAGAAAAAAAGACAAAAATTAAATCAAGACACAAAGTGGGGCAAGGCGGAAACGAGAGGCCATCACAACACAGGAATTTTTGAGAGGGCAGTTGCCCGTCATTTCCCTTTCTCATAGTAACTACGGCCCTGCTTCAGTTTTCGGAGTATAGGGGGCTAAAATGAGCTTGAGAAAAAAATTTCTTCTATTGAAGACCGGATTGGTGCGGGGGGGGGGGGGAGGGGCGGAAAAGACACGGAAAAATGGCTTGCTTTGAAGGAGGGGATGGTGGGGGCGTGATTTCGACTGTCCTGGTCCCAGGGCCAGCATACCTCTTAAACCGGCTCCGAGGGTGTTCACTTTAAATTCAACGCCAAAGAAAGACTATTTTTTTTAATGAATTTCTTTTTAACCTCAAGTCAGCCGAAACAATTTAATGCTTGTATGACTGAACAAGCACAATTTTGAACATTACCAGACTTTTTAGAGAAGAAGAAATATCTGGTAAAGGGAGGTGCCAACCCGGGGATTCAATCTGGGAAACCTCCGATCATCGTATGGGCCGAAAGATTGTTCAGAATATTGTCCGAATAGTTCCCATAGCTGCTGAAGGAGCATAGTAGCCTCTCACGCTGCCCTGGCCGGCAGTCCTGGCGAGGACTTTACTAAGATCCCCTTTCCCGGGATTCGACCAGATCCGCAAACCTCATAACATAACAACACACAATTAGTTTTTTGTTTTTTTTTTGTATTGAAAGGGATGCAAAAAAACTAATTATCTAATGGCACTGCAGTGACGATTAAAGATGGCATTTTTACGAAAAATAACAGGGCCAATGCAGGGGTCATTAATAAATATATTGCAGGACGTTGTCAGTGAATGTCAGTAAACATCAAGTGATGTGAGCTCACGGAGTGTTTTCATCACTTCAGTGCTACGGTCATTAGGCAAGAGTATCCCCACTGGGAGCCATTCATTAACTAGTCAACATTTGCCCCAGAAAAACCGTCTGCCAGTATTTTTTTTTTCATGTTCTTACTATTATTACTAAGGAGACCCCACCCAGAGAACATTCTCGCTGATGGCCGATTTGTTGTCAAATACAGAATTGATCGATGCTTATGTCAGTATTTGAACGCCTGAGCTAACATTGCACGACATATTTAAACAAGATTTTGTATCTTCATTGAATATGATTAACTGTATGGGTTTTGCATAAGGTGGGACTGATTCAGTTTAATAAAGCTGAATCAGCTGAATCAGGGCGTAAAAGGACACACAAAAATCCAATTATTCTTTTGTTAAGATGCCCCTTTTCCCCAGTTTTAATTGTACTCAAACAGTGGCGTAACTAGTGGAGGGGCAAAGGGGCGATTCGCCCCCTCTGTGAGATTTTGAAAGCTCATTCGACACATTGGCCAAGTCACTTTTCTCATAGCTGAAAAATTATTTACCGTCAGAAGGCTGCATTTTGAGGTCAAAGACGCAACTTTCATCTTAGCTAATTTATACTTCTGCTTCTCCTTTAAACCACTAAAATAACCAGGTAACAAATGGAGAAATACGAAAATCATAAAGATAAACAGTGAGAATTGCTAACTCCATATTTTGCTTAAAATTCCCAACATTTCTAACAAAGTATCAGTGTTTAAAAAATAAGTAAGTGCGAAAAACTGAAAGATTTACATTACAACATTTTTTACGCGTATAGGCCTAATGCAGTCAGCAAAACATTTTTATAAAAATGTTTCCAACGGCACTTTACAAGGCCAGAAAATGCCGAAAAATAGCAAAAATGCATCAGCTTCCGGGGCTCTTATTCGGTTCTCCCTCCACACCATTCGGCTAAATGCCTAGTGTTGCCCCCTCATTACAAAACCCTAGTTACGCCACTGTACTCAAAAGACGGTTATAATGTAAGAAATCCCTACTTTCCCTTTATCATCCTACTGATGATACATATATAATTCTTCAAGATTTTCAAGCCCTTTTCCAGTCATGGAATTGCATTATTACTTTCCAGGGCATTTCTAGGTTTTCAAAGACTCGCACGAACCCTCAATTACCTGTAAAGCTGTTATAAGCCAACTAAGACGATTACGTTTTAAGCATTTTCCAGTGATATCATGTAGCCAAGTAGAATGCAACAATCATTAGCTGAAGTTTCGTGTGCAAAAATAAAATCGGTAAAAAAACATTTCAATACAGCAGTAAGGTTTCACGTGGACTAAACAGTACAGCAACACTACAGTATCTGAAACCTTATAGGAAAGTTTATTTGTGTTCCTTTGCTGTTTTGAGTTTGAATCAGTTAACCCTTTCCTTAAGGTATCAAACCAGTTCGTTTTTGTTTACTAATTAATTCAGATGCAAATCTATTTACTTTGCCTTTTGGAGTTAAAGGTGGGTTGCCACCAAAAGATGAGCTTCTAGCGCCATCGAGCGCTATCTAGTTCTTTCTACTTGCTCGCAACCAGCAAATGAATGCACAAAGTAATATATTTAAACAAAACAAACAAGCCACGTGCCTCCTTAATTATTGAGTAAAAATTTGGTACATCATCGTGCACCTGGAAGCAAGCATTAAAAATTAACGATATTAAGGTCACTAGGTGGCGCCACGGTAGAATATAAAGACAACATCGTAGCTCCATCTTGTGACAGTAATATCGTTAACCTTTACAGCTAGTTTTCCAGGGACACGAGGACGTCCTAAGTTTAAATTCAATAATTAAGGCGTCACGTGGCTTGTTTGCTGTGTTTAGAGGTAATGATTTGTGCATTCGTTTGCTTACTGCGAGAGAGAACTTAATAGGGCAGATGGCAATCCCCCTTTAAATGTCATACTGCCTGAGCGGGGAATTGAACCCACGACCTTTGAAACCAATTTAACGCCGAGTTCCTATACCGCTGAGCCATACCCAATACCCGTGTCAGTATGGCTCAGCGACGTAGGCCCTCGGAGTTTGGTTTCAAAGATCGTGGGTTCAATCCCCCGCTCAGGCAGTATGACATTTAAGTCCAAAAAACGACGTAAATAGATTTGCATCTGTATTAATTTAACTCTTTTCGAACCCCTAGGCTTTCCGTCCTGTTTATTAATAATGGAAGAAGTTTGACTTTCTACGGGAGAGGGCTATAAAATAGAACATATTATTTTAAAGGCAGGAATTTTTACCTTTTTGTGTGGGGAATTAACGGGCATAAACATTTTATCCGTTGCCCGCTCAACGTTCAAGCCGGTAGGTAAGGCTTTGTTTATGGACTGCGCGCAACGCCTAGAGGTGGCGCGGCGTTTGAAAGGAATTTTGCTGCCTATCCGCGTAAGCTTGTTTATTTACGCCAAAAGCTCACGCGGGAAGGCACGAGCGATTCGTTCGTCCCGCGCGGGGTACCCCGATCTGTTTGGATTAGAAAAAAAGCCGCGCCCCGCGTAGCCGACCGCGGGAGCCGGGTCTGTTGAGTTGCATTCTGGAATAGGGAAAAAGGGCGGTCCACGTACCGGCGCTTACGAGTGGCCACTTCGCTGCTTTCCTTGATGCAAAAGCCTGCATGTAATTTAATAATTGGCACGTATTTGTTCTAATAAAACAACCGCCAAGATTCCCGTGCTGTTATATTGTGTGGCTTGCGCCACATTGTCTGATTCGCATTGTCGCATTGTCGAGTGAGCATCGCGTTTCTCTTTAAAAGCTTCAGGCGATTTGGAGCTCGCGGGCTATGGACAGACAACATACAACATACAACAGACAACACACGGCTGGGCGAACTGCTTGATTTTCAACACCGCGTAAGCTTACGGCGCCCGCTTAGGCGTTGGGTTTTTTACATGAATGCAACCTAGCTGCCCATATAGGTGCCAGCTGTTTGAAGCGGTGACACGATAAGGAAGCGAACACCTTTACGACTGTGCATTCCTTCCAATTCTAGCGGAGATAAACATTCATTGTTAAACAAATGTAGACAGTCATATGGCAGATGTTCTGACCCCCTAAAGGAAACGTGCAGGTTCGATACGTACAAAACCCTTTCCTTTAATCCATCCATCTTTTTTTTTGTGTGTCTTTTTTTGTGTTTTCGTTTCAGACAGCACATGAATATATATATGTACACATATGCGTAACAAGAACCAGAATGGTAAATATCGCAAATGATGAATGTTTAATGTCTCATTACGTTTTCAGACGAAGACACACATTGTCCGGGTCATTTAAAATTTACTCTCTGCCCACGTGACTGCTGTCTTGTTGGCCGTTCGTTGGAAAAACGCAAGTAGTGCGGCATGCCTTATACATTATCCTTTTTTTTCCTTTTTTCTGAAAGGTAAACAAACAAAAAGAAAAACTTTTCGTATTGAAAGAACAAAATTTCAACCGACCAACGAACATTTATTAGAAACTGCGGATGGCTAACATCAACTACAGGGTATACAAATGAAGTCACGTAAAATTGAGGGAACGGGAATAGGTCATACAATTTTTTTCTCGGGGTAATATTTTACGATAGTTATTATTATTATTATTTTCTTTCGTAGCTCTAACAAGTTCTGAATTTAACTCGACCACCCGAGTTGCACTGCCGTAGCTATACTTTGTTTCACATTATGTTTTCAGAAAACTGACTGTATGATGCCACGTTTTCTTCCACTACGAGTGCAAAAAATCCGTAAACATCCCATCCGTAAACTCTAACAGTAATTGTGTAGAGTCTACAAGTGTGACATCCACATATTTTTGCACTCTTAGTGCAAGGAAACAAGTCTTCATCCAGTCAGTTTTCTGAAAACATAATGTGGAAAAAACTATAGCTTTTTCCAAGGAGGGAGGCAAAGACAAAATGATGGGCCCCTCCTCAACAAGCAAGTAAATTTAGGGGCAAAATGACTCCCAACCTCAACCAAAATACCATGAATTTTGTCTTATTTGTGCCCCCACCTGGTGAATTTTGGGCCCTCCTGGTTCAGGGTGCCTTGCACCCTTCGCACCACCCCTAATTGTGGCACTGCCGAGTTGATGGGAGGTTTCCTTGTTCGACACACCGTGTTTTTCCCTCCCCTTAGGAGACTTTATTCCTTCCCCTTAGGAGACTTTTAGTAAGGTTAAAATCCACACTACCTCGGGGCGGACTGTCCCGGGCGTTAGGTGTGCACAGAGTAGGGGGTCTAATTTTCTTCTTTTTTTTTTTATAGATTTTTCACGCAAACTGGGCCAAATAAGCTGATGAATTTAGATGCAATTTAGACCATGGTTCTCACACGGTGCACCTCCCCATTACTACAGGGTTGACTGTTAGTGGACTGAAAAAGTGTAACATACGTATGACATTCTTAAAACATTTGGTAAGATAACGTTCTTATGAATGACACACATATCTAATTTTCTGCCTGATTCAAATAACAAAAAGAAAGCATTCGAATTCCAACCATGGGTCCAGACCACGAACCCGGCTGAGAAATTAGCCACCTTGGCCCCCCCCCCCCCCAAACACACACAAAAACATTTATTGCTGCCGTGTCAAGTATTTGCAGTCTTCCCTGTTACGGGCGCTACTTTCCTTCAGATAATATAATGCTTATTTAAAAAAAAACCTATACAGGAAAATTAGAATATGTTATTAGAAAGATTTTCCTCCGTGTATTTTTTATTGTGTTTTTTTTCAGTAGTAAGAATTAAGCAGATTCAGACGTAAACTTTTGAAGACGGAGGGATATAAATGAAGGGCACGTCAGCACGTTGGTTATTTGCGCCCAAATCAGGGAAATTCTGATCTCATTTTGCCCAACAAAACAGTACCCAGGTGAAAAGCCACACACACATAATCTGTTCACAAACACAACAACGTGACAACACAAAATAGCGGATGTGGCTAAAAAAACCACAGGAAATAGATGCAGAAGATGCGGCTAAAGAGCTACAGAAAACAATGTAGAAGATGCAGCTAGAAAGCCGCGGAGAATAACTTTGAGGCAAAATGAAGTTCTGACTGCTATTTATTTAACTAAATACAATCTAACCTAAAAATTCTAATTAAACTAAAGCAGGCTGCAGAGTCTACCGACTTTTAAAAATTTGATTATCTTCACACGACAGCCTTGATTTTCTCCCAGGATTCCTGGAAGCATTCCTCTTATCCGACAGGATACATGGGATGCCTGTAATACCTGACACTCCGCCAAGATGTGTGCAAATGTAAGCGGAATAGAGAAGGCGATGCAACACTTATTGATCAAAGGAGCAAAGTCCCACGCGTCAAGGAAATGTGGCACATCCGGAGACGTGCCACAACCACCCTTTCACGACGAATAGACCTTAATACGATCGCCAGACACAAAATCTAGCTTCACCGTCCGCAGCTTATCTAACATCAGAACTTGCTAATTGCGAAAGTCAGCGTAGTATCACAACCGTGCGGCAAGACAAAGCTAGGTGTGTTGAGTTTGGGTGCACAATAAAATTACACCAAACAAGTTCGGGATTTTTTAGTATAAGTAAATAAACGTAGAGGGGGAAGAGGTAGTGGGAAGGGTACCGGTATAGGTAAGAAAATTTTTTTCTTTCTTTTAAAAGTAGTTAAAACCTAGAGCTGAGTTCATTGGTCCGAGGGTAGGCGATGCACAGCACAGCTGGGAGAGTTGAATTAGAGTGCACAATGTGTACCCCACACAAAAATAAGAGATAAAGGTAAAAGAAGGAAGATATGTAGAAGAGGGAACTTGGTTCGGGTTTTATTTTACTACAGGTAAATAAACTTTTTTCACTAAAGGAACTTAAGAGGGGAGTTTTTTTTTTGTCCTTTTTAAATTAAATAAAGCCTAGGGCAGCACTGAAATGAATTTAGAGTTAGGGTGCACACTGCACGATATCTATTCCACTGAGTGAACTGAGATGAATTTTGAGGCCAACAGTAGAGGCATACTACCGCATATAGTTCTGCGGAAAACACAGAAAAATTGTTGGGAGCCTGATGGTGTACCCCCGAGGGTCACGAACACAAGCTCAGCCGACTGCAGAAGCAGTCTTGGACCCTAGATTTATGTTTTAGTTCTGTTTCATGGACGTATGTACGTTTGTATGTTTGAATTTTGTGTGTATTTTTATTGAGTGGAACATCCAACCATTGTGTTTGTTTGATTTGTGATGAACATGTTCATGTAAACTCTAAACCACTTTTTAGTTGTCTGCATTCACAGCTGTGGGTTCCATGGGGATACGAGCTCTTCTGATTTTTTCTAAATAGGAAAACCGGGTTTTGTTCAGATAATTTTGGCTTTTTTCGCTTCCTTTTTATTGTCATTGGTACTGTCTGATTATTATGTGTATGTCCATTCTCCGCCCAATTCTATTTGTAAAAAAATTTTTTTAAAAAGGGAACATTAGAAATACATATTTATTTCCATGTTCCCCCCATGTTTCGTTGTATGTTTATTATTTGATGGCAACACACTACCTAGGCCTCAAAATGGAGGACTTTGCACTCTACGGCTTAAACATGTAAGATTTATGTGACAACCAACACCATTCGATTTTGGTTCTTCACACCGTTCACTGCCACTCGAACAAGACGCAATGACATTGTCACTTTCCCCGCGCACAAGCACCAAAACATTTTATTCGAGTTAACTTTAATTCGATTTTGTGCTCCTCGCCTCTTCGTTACAGCATTGTTGCATATTGTAGCATTGTATCATTTCTACATTGTTAGCCTCTTTCGCCATTTCCTTTTTTTCTGATAACTCTCGTGCAACACAAACGCTAATAAGCACTACCTTCCAGCCTTGCGAATATGGTTGGCCAACAATGCTACAGGATTGTCGTAGAAACAGGAATTCTGTCACGCTCGTTAAACCCTTTAACCTTTTATTCTGTCATGGGAAAAATTGTTCGTTCTTGAAACAATTTCTTTTTTTGTTTTGTCTAACCGAGCAAGTTTTAATTATTTAAACTTGTGCGTAAACTTGATATTTGGACGAAATGGTTGTCCTCAGTTTTGGAACTCCTGGAAAGTGCTGGTAAAAAATATGTAAACAGTACATCGGAGAGACAAGGAAGGGAATTCGAACGAGAGTAGGCCAGCACATGGCCAATGTGAGAAATCAAAAGGACGACAACGGCATCACAGCTCACTGCATGGAATCAAAACATCGTATTGAGTGGGAAAAAGCTGAAACGTTGGTGACATCGGACTCGAAAAAAGACCAACATCTGAGATGAATGGAGTCGATTGCCATCAGATTACATGAAATGGGAGGTGTTTCCTTAATAAACATTCAAGGACCGTCATTTCCTCGAGTGGAAAACATCGTTGGAAGAGACTTAAAGCAAGAGCTGGGAGCGAAGTGGAAGCTTGACGGGTTGGTGAAAGCGCTACCCACAAAATACGGGAGGCCACGATGACGAGCGGCAGTTACGGATTCGAAAGCAGACGACGACGATGTAGTGATGTAGTGAAAACAAGAAAACCTTTATCGTTAATGCCTGAGGAAGATGGCAGCCAGCCATTGGAAATTTGCAAGCCATTGAAAATTTGCAAGACGTAGACAGTCTTGTTTGTGAAAATGAGCGGTATATATTTTAATTCTCCGAATTATAACTCTGAATGGGGAAAATCTTGAAATTGCTTAGGCTTGTACTGTACGAACCCGTGTACAAGAGTTCACTTATTTTTTAAGCTTGTCTCTTAATGACAACAAAGACTATGAAGAAAAACCTTGAGGCATGGATGAAATTACAATAAGGAAGGGAAACTGAAGATATTGTCTACGATACAGCAAATGAACCACCACCAACAACAAAACAAATAAAATAATAATGATAATAATATTTTAGGAACCCACCAAAGTCGTTTTTCGGAGCAATGGCGCATTTCTGTTTGTACCGAATCTGTCGGTAGACGTAAAACGATGTGAAAAAAGGTCTTTGGCTTACCTGAAAAGAAGAAAAAAATGATTAAGTATTTTTAAAACATTTTACGTGTTTTGGCAGCAGTTAGAAGAGCAAATATGGAAAATTAAGATTGCATTTTATTGTCATTTTATTGCCATAGGAAGAGGGAGCAACTAATTCTAGCAAAAAGCAGAAAGCTAAAAATCACTTTCGTAAGTAAATATAGCAGACTAGGCATAAAGTGCAGGTGAAAAATACGAAATCACGACGTTTCGGTTCCTAGATCGGAACCTTTTCAAGTAAAGGGATTTCAAACATGTCAAAGAAAAGGACAATAAAAATCATACTGTAGAAAAGATGGGTCGTGGTTATAAACCTTACAGGTCTTAAAGATACAAGTTACCATACTAAAAATAACAATAAAATAAAAAGTCGGTAAATTCGAAAAAAATGTCCCAACAGTCAGCTACTAACTCACCCAAGCCTGCCCGTCAAACATAAAGAAATGATACAAAAACACGTGAAAACTTAGAAACTCTTTGTATTCATTTAACCAAACCACCTGTTCATAATCACCTGATTTCTACAGCCAATCACCTACAAGACTACATTAAAGGGCAATTACATCCATTTTGACATGCATGTTTGACTTTTGGATCATTTACACAATAACTAAACATAAGGATTGCGGTAAGAATACGTTTCTTACGTCTGATATAACAATTTAATTACTGCATCACCAAAACACGACACGTAGTTCGCCATTGTTTTGCTGGAACGCTCAGAAATTAATGCCGGCAGATGTCACTTTTCGATTTCGACTCGCAGCCGATTGAGATAGCTGTATTGACTTTGAGGAGCTAAAGCGTCTGACGGCCTTAGCTGGCCGGCAGTTAGTGGCCAGCTAAGGCCGTCAGACGCTTGAGCTCCTCACAGTCAATACAGTTATCGCAATCGGCTGCGAGTCGAAATCGAAGAGATCCGTCTGTCGACATTAATTTCTGCGCGTTCCAGCAAAACAATGGCGACCTCCATGTCGTGTTTTGGTGATGTAGTAATTAAATTGTTATATCGGACGTACGTAACGTATTCTTACCGCAATTCTTGTATTTAGTTATTGTGTAAGTGATCCAAAAGTCAAACATGCATGTCAAAATGGATGTAATTACCCTTTAAGTTATGCAATGACGTTGGCATCAACACCTTCCAGCCAACCAAAATGCAGGGACACACGATTTAAAGCCTTCACCCACTTAATTTCCTTGTCTTTGACCTGCAGACTTGGGTGAATTGGTATAGCTGACTGTTAACACATTCTGTCGAATTGTGCCGACATTAAAAAGAAATTGTTTTGTTATTTTTAGTTTGGTACCTTACATCGTTTGAGGCCTCTAAGATTTAGAACCATGACGCATCTGTTCCACGGTATGGTGTTTATTTTTCCTTTTGTTTGACAGGTTACAAACAAAAGGAAAAATTAACATCATACTCTGGAATACTTGAAAACGGCCCCGATCTAGGAACCGAAACGTCGTGATTTCATCTTTCATCTGCACTTGATGACTACTCTATTTATATTTACTAAATCTATTATGTGCTCGGCGTATCTTGGGTCCTGCAAGTGTCCTATGAGCGGCTGCGTCTTTAATCGACGGCCGCCGTTGTTTTTGTAACCATCTTGGATATCAACAAGGCACTCTGCTACCAAAAACATACAATCGATTGTCTGTGTTTGTTCTGGTGCGAACTCAAGGTAGGCCGCGGATGCTATAGCAGTCAAGTTAACAGGGTGATCTTTTTTTTCATTGCTACCGTGCAAAAAATGAACACGCTTTCCCTTTTTCATTTGCTACCTGCAAAGAATGAACTTTCTTCCCCTATTTCAATGCTACCGTGAAAGTGGTAAAAAAAAAAACAGACTTGTTGCGAACGATTTTTTAAACAATATCTACAAAGCATTTCGAGAAAGCTAAGGATGTGAGTAGGAATGCCTTCAGTGACCTGTTCATGATATTCCGATCAGAACTGCAGTCAGTGTGCCCACAGGGCATTTTGCTACCGCGGAACAAGAACCATTAAGAGCCTCTTCGCAGGATACACGCGTTTTATTTGAACCTAGCAACGATAGACTGTCGTTGCTCTTCAGTCAGTCTTTCGTTACATACTGGTAACATCTGGGGTCGAACTGGGTAGCTGGTTCGAATCCGGGTCATGCCACTCCGACGAAACGTAAGTGCATAAAGGAGGCTTACTGAACTACGTTATTTCTTGTGTATGATTTTCGCTGTTGGCTTAATTTCCAATTTTCCTTAGTATTATTTCCAGCGATTTATGTCTATTTATAGGTAACATTTTACAGCACCCCATTTCACGGTTAGTGGGTTTCTAAGTGTTTTTTTTTTGCACTGCAACGTTGGCCGCTCTCCAGTTAAATCAAAAATTGTTGAAAAAAAAAGTATTCCTTCCGTTTGTATTCCTTTAATCCGAATACTTCTTTTTTCTTCTTTTATTTTCTCCATGAAGTGTAGCCTAAACTTTTAATGTTTAAGTCAGTCTTGAACTTAAAGATTAAGTTGTCACTGCACATACGAGCATCGAAAGTCGAAGTCAATCTTGAAGTTAAACTTAAAGTCCGTCATGAACTTAAAGATTAAGCTGTCACTACATATGAGCACGGAAAGCAGTCACTGCACATGCGAGTATGGCAAGTCGTATTCAGTCTTGAAGTTAAAA
>JAHWFP010080190.1:66383-84961 GCA_023313725.1 Lithobius niger
CAACTGCTCTTGTGACGTTTCTAGTTGAGATGAAAGACTCCAATTAGATTCATTCAAAAGGTGGGAATGTCTTCTGAATCAAGTGCAATGTAAGAGTCTATACCACTATTAGGGACCGAGTAACGTCAGTTTTACTAGGGGCCGGTATTACAGTTACGGTTCAATTTTTCGATCATTTTTAGCTTTCAACTGCTCTTGTGACGTTTCTAATTTAGATGATTGACTCCAATTACGTTAACTCAAAGGGTGGGAATGTGTTCTTTGAATCAAGGGTAATGGAAAGGGTCTACCACTATTAGGGACCGAGCCACACCGTTACCGTTCAATTCAATTTACCGTTCAATTTTTTTGCTTATTTCCACTTTTGAACGGTATTAAAGGCGGAAAGCCTGAGGAGCTAAATAAATGCAGATGCAAACCTATTTACGTTGCTTTTTGGACTTGTATGTCACACTGCCTGAGCGGGGAATCTAACCCACGACCCTTGAAACCAAAGGCCGAGGTCCTACCGCTGAGCCATAATGACACAGCCAGTGCCGGATTTAAGGAAGTAGCCGGGGGGGGGGGGGGCAAAGCCCTACAAGGCCCCATGCCTTCCTGAAATTCTGAGGACCTTTTTAGCTAGCTGTAACCCAACAACGTTCTTTGTTATTGGTTCTATTTTACTACTGATGCTTGGGGAAAGAAGGCTCCTTTTACCATGAAGGCCCATGAAGGTCCTTTTACGTCGAAGCCCCGGGGGCCTTGGGCCCCCCCCCCCCCCCCCGGTGTTAAATCCGCCCCTGGACACACAGCATACTGCTTATGGACATTTTTTCCCCGCTCAGGCAGTTTGACATATAAGTTCAAAAGGCAACGGAAGGTTTGCGTTTGTATTTATTTTGAACGGCAATTGTAATACCAGCCCCTAGTAAAACGGCCGTGGCTCGGTCCCTAATGGCGGTAGACCCTTTTCATTGCCCTTGATTCAAAGAAGAGATTCCCACGTTTCGAATGAATCAAGTTGCAGTCATCCACCAGAATTATAACCGACGCACCAGCAATTGAAAGTTTAAGTTGTATTCACAAATCCAGACATCTATAAGCATTAAATAAGCCAAAATGGCCGCAAATGACCCAACATGACCATTTTTCTCAATAACCGCGATATATGGAAAAAAGGTATGGGACCTACATTGTAGAGCACATTCTTGTTAACAACTTGTATCCAAGCCGTTTTTGTGTAACACTAAAGGTTCTTGCGTAATAGGCCAAAATGACTAAAATTCGGTAAAAATTGGGCTCCATTTTGGTCGCCATCTTCAATACTCAAGATTTTCAGCCTGGAACCCATCGGAACCTTGAAGTACACATCCTTTTGAGCAGGTTCCAGAAAAAAAAAACTGTCCTCAAAATGCAAAGTACATTAATATTATCTTCGTATTTCCATATATGTATTAAACGCCTTTTTTTAACAATAACATGCCTAATACATAAATGCCTATAACATGCTGCAGATGCCTAACTGGAAATAAGCAGTTGTTCGCAGTCCCCGTTATAGAAATTCGGTGTCACCACGGTGTCACTGCAGGCAAGAAGGCAAGGAATTGGAGGGGAGGGGGGGGTTTAGAAGGTTTTATGGTGGTAAAGGAGACGTGATGATTGAGTGAGCGAAGTGAACCAAAATCTGCCTTGGTTAGCCAGTATGCGCAAAACAGTGATTAAACAATCTTACTTTGATGAAGCATGGACATACGCATCATAGAAAAAACTGTTTTTTTTTTCGATCATGCGTATGTCTATGCTTTCATCAAAGTAAGATTGTTTAATCACTGTTTTGCGCTTACTGCCGGGCTAACCAACGCAGATTTTGGTTCACTTCGCTATCATGCGTTTTCTCGCTTTACATGCACAGTAGCCCGCTTCCTCTTCAGTTTTCTGCCTCTTTTCACAGTGGAGCCCACCCAATCAAGACTACAACTGCACCACGAAGCGTGACGTAATTTATGAACGACCCCAAACTCCAAAATCAGAATAATTTCAACGCCACCCCTGCATCGTTGGGAAGATCTAGCAATTAGCGAGAAAGCTAAGGAGGTTCCTCGAGCCTACCACGCCCCGAGGGTTCCCACACCCCCTCGACACCCCCCCCCCCCCCCCCCCCGCACTTCTCTCCATCTATCTTGCCAGCAAGATAAAAAAAAATCGATAATAATAAGGCCGCCAGCTTAAATTAGTGGCAATCTGTCAAAAAAAGCCGGAAAAAAAAGAGAAAAAAAATAAAGACATGCTAAAAGAAACCAAGAAGTGGAAGAGTAGTCTTTATTCGTCGTGAATGAAGTCGTAATTATTATGTTTTTCCTTCCCAATGTTTCCAGACAGATGGAGAAGCAATTTTAAAAGTAGAGGAGGAAAAAAATGGTGTTTTGCGAATTGGGAGTACAGAGAATTAACAGGGAAGTCAGCGAGGTTGGGGCGAATGAAAATGTAAACCAAGATACTTTGGATGTTTCGCTGTACACCTTAATTTTAGTGATAACTAAATTCTGAATCAGAGATAGTATTGGTCGTGTGTCTCTAAGTCACTAGGGTCAGTGGGTCACAGGTCAAAATACTATAGACCCGTTCTATGACATGGAGACCCATTCACATTGGGGGGGGGGGGATTGAGGCTTAATGGCGCGTCGACAACTTGGTCGACTCACATGGAATGACTTACTGCCAAGCAGTGGCCACTAACCCGGAACAACCCACAGACTCATTTTCGTGAAATGAAAAACAGATTAGAAGAAATCATACAAAAACCCCATAGAGGTAAAGGGACCCATCAAGTTTTCGCCTTAGAAAGTAGTGATATCAGAGCCAAAATGGCTGCCACCAAGTTTTCCGTCCCAACCCTGATCACTCAATCTTAGCTGACACCTCGGTGTTGTCAGTTAAGCTTGAGTGATCACGGTTCGGACCACAAACTTGGTGGCAGACATTTTGACTCTGATATCACTACTTTCTATGGTGAAAACTTGATAGGTCCCTTTACCCTTATGGGGTTTTTGTATATCACCCCTTTTGGTTGTTTTATTGTGTTGGTTTGTGTAAGTACTGATTGTGAGCTCCTTTATGAAAATATAATTATAAATCGTTTTTTAACAGCCTGAAGAAAATTGTTACTTCAGAGGAAGGATCGGCCTTTGAAGGTAGTGATATCATTCAACCAGGAAAAAGCCGCCAAGGTTAATCCTATTAGCCAACTTAATTGCACCGAATAATACTTTGGGCGTGAAATGAAAACTTGAAGATTGCCACCGCGGGTTGCAATGTTCTAATTTTCATTTAACTTTCAAACTATTAGTCAGTGCGATTAAGTTGGCTAATACGATGAACCTTGGCGGCCTTTCCCTGGTTGAATGATATCACTACCTTCAAAGGCTGATCCTTCTTGGAAACTTGGCGGTTTTTGACACCAGTTTTGGTTTTGGGTGGATATAATTAAACAGTTTAGTAGACGGTGAGATGATTTATTTATTTTGGATAGGTTGCAATTAAAATATCATATTTCGATTTAATTGTGAAATGAAAACAAAAAGTTAACCAAGTCTCATTGTTACTCGGCTATGGAGGACAATTATTTTAATAATAGATGGCGTGTTCCCAACGTTCACGAAAACAGCACTACAAATTATTACAATCTTTAGATTTAAAATCTCCCCAAATGTCAAACCATAAAAGGCACATATTGGAGTCAAACGTGAACTGAATCTCAAATTTCAAGTATATCGGTCGCACAAATTATTTTATCTGACTGGAATTAGCTAGTAGTAATAAGTAATTAGCATGAAATCAATGCCTTTTTCGTATTGAAATCCTTTATGCACAGCTCTGAAACAAGACTTTCGTTTGTCTACTCGGTAAACCTCGTGGATTTGTAAACAATTCCAAAGCTTTCTGTCGCATTAATATTTAGTATTCAGTACCAGAAATCGCCGGTAAATGTCTCGGGTAAGAGAAGCAGTTGCTAACTTTCGTCCAAACACTGACAATAATTATTTGAACAATCAAACGCCAACAATTAGGCGCTGTGGAATTCCAACAATCTGAACTAGATGGGCGAAGCGTAAACGTGCTTCTAGATAGTAGGTCATGATGACGTCACATCTGCAGTGGTACTTACACCACTGTTAACTTGTCCCTTTCTTGTTTGTCATAATGAATGGTCACCCACTATTTTGCCATATCCGAAAAGCCACATTTTTAATGCCTATTCCCAGTAAAAATGTAACAAGTAATTACTCATCGTATAGCACCGAGAAGACAGAAAGGTATGCTGTCTCGAAAGGGTTTACGCCAAATCTGTAAAATGCCATCTGCCTGCTTTAATTAGATTTCCCTACCAGCACACACAAAAAAAGTGCAAGGTGGCTACCGGATTTGATTGGTAGATTGGTTGCCAGGCAACCGGTCTAGTTCGGTCACGTTATTATTGCCCTATTGGCCAGAATTTACCCAACCATATTAAATAACTGTAATTCAGGGCACAAATTAAGAAAATAGAAGCGTTGTCTTACTAGTAGGCAAATTAGACACTCCTTATTTATAAATCAAGCAGATTTTCTAATAAAAACAAATAGGCCTACATTCTTTCTTCAGACGAACTACAAAGTAGTAGGATTGGAATATATGGAATATAACACGAGCTAACAGTGTTTCCAGTTAACTGCGTTAAGTAAAAAGCTTGCAGATAAGCTATTAAGTACGATTCGATATCGTAACTCGAAAATTTTAGCTGGATCTTATAAATGTAGGATGGCTTTCCGCAGTAAGTCCAGGAATCTGAACTCACCCCGATTTGCAGAAAAGAAAGACCCCCATCAACCAGGGTGAACACGTATGTACAACAGAATGAAAATAGTTGAATTGAAGTCCTTTTCAATTGCTAAGGTTATCTCGGCACGGGAAGACGCATTTCTCTGGAAAACACCTATAGGATTGTTTATATGCCACATTCGACATGAGCACGAGCACATGTCCAGGCCCCATCTCTTCCCTAACGCACAGGGGTGGTCTGAGGACTGGATTTAACCCGGTACCATTGGCATGTGATACAGTCGTGCAACCCATGCAACAAATATTCCCTCCCCCCCCCCCCAAAAAAAAAATAGACTAAACTTCACTAAACTAGACTAAACTTCATACATAGTGATCCACAAAATGCTAAAAAAAAATGTAAGCGCTTGTATAGATCAGTCTGCGTCCTCTATGCGCAAGGTATACAGGATGTAATTTCTTAAATCAGTCGAAATCACTGTAATCTTGTAATCTTTTACATTATGTAAGTGCTGGAGTTTTTTTTTTAATGTAGGCGCAGGCCGAATGCTCGCCCGTAATGCCCGAGTACAATAATAATTGTAAGGCTTTATAGTTAAATAAATATAGATGCAAACCTATTTACGTTGCCTTTCGGACTTAAATGTCTGAGCAGGGAATCGAACCCACGACCTTTGAAACCAAAGGCCGACGTCCTACCTCATACTGACACGGCCAAAAGGAAAAGTCCATAGGCAGCATTTAACTCTTGTTGTTGAGCCTTTGGATTTTCCGCCCTTAATAATTAAATTTGGAAGTGCTGGGTTACTGGGGGATTTATGGTACCTGTGATTTTGGTGTAGTTGCCAATAAATTACCTGGAATCGGGGTATTTGCCGTAATTGCCTAAGATTTACCAGCGCCACCCAGAATCCGTTGTCACGGACAATGTAGTAAACCATTGGGAGGAAAATTGCAAAACGTTATTAGAATTAAGTTTGTTTGTAAGCAAGCTAAATTCTTTCATTAGCGGACGGTTGACTCACGACAGGTTGTAGTAAAATTTAAGTTTTTTTTCAGCTTGTTTGGTTGCAACCTTTGCGCATGTTCACTTTTTGTACTTGAATAAATTCTGAGTCTTAAAAAACTTGAAAACTTTAAAAACTTGCTTCTAAGTTCGGCATTAAAGGCGCCAGTTCACCATTTCGATAGCGTTGCCCATTCTAAACACAGCATCCACGTTCCAGATTCTCCGTCGTCCAATAGGCTGATGCGGGTCACATGATCTCATTTCAGTTATGAAAATTCGCGGCGCTGCTGCGAAGTGTTGTTGCCTTTTTTTTAATTTACCGCTATTTTCTCTATATTGCTTGAAGATTCTACGCTGCTACACCTAGGAGGTGAAAAGGCGCCCTTAATGCACTAACAATTTAGTGTTAAGATGCCGACTCCGGTTAACACTACGACCCGGAGGAGGGGACGTACGAAGGCTTAATTTAAGGTTAAAATAATCGAACGCTACAATTAGGATGGTAGAAGATAGTATACAGTCCAGACCAGGTGGTTCAGTTATTGCACAGTTGATAGTAATTAATGCTCATCTTAAGAATGGTCTAAGACGTTTTTTATATAGTCTTTGTCATGGTGTCCTGGGTGTTGAATTTCCGAGGACTTGAACTATCCCTGTTTTTGGGTTTCGTAGGAAAATAAAAAGCGTTTGCAAAATTAAGCTTTGTTTGACTAAATGTTACAAAACCATGTCACACAGGAAAGCAAATATTCAGCGTACTGGAAGCACTCTTCTTTAAATTGCGTAATCCACTTGAAGCAGCTGATAGTAAAATGAATAACAATTATTTGATTTGATCTTTAACAATTTTGATCTTTAAGTAATTCTGGCCATTTTAGAGTTAACAATGGTTTACGGGCATCCAGGTATGAACTGTCTACGAACGATACCGCAATTCTTGCTGGCATTAACTTGGAAACAACTGAATTCTGCTCTTAAAGTCTGCACTTGCAAATCAATATACAATGGCATCAAATCGGGTGGCCTATTAAGACGCAGAAAACCTGAAAGTATTTTGGATTCATGGAAGCTTTCGGCCGGAACAACCCTTTACCATACGATAAGCACACGAACGATCGCGCATGCAGTGATTGTTGCTGCCAGCTATGAAACAATTCAGTTCGTCTCTTGAAGTCCACATCAACGAAATAAATGTCTTTCCATCGTATCAGGGTACCAATTTCGAATCCCCTCAAATTATATAACGTATCGTCAGTTGGTTTAAAACTGTAAGGCTTTAGCTGAAATACGGATTTCTTCATTTTGTTTACCAACAAAATCAACAACCAGAAAGCCTTTAAGCATCCACCAACGCCACATTCCACGCGACCAGGCGTATAGTCTACACTGCAGCAATGATATACGCTGTGCACAAAGTTGTAGTTAGGTTTGTAGGCGATTGTTTATGATTTTGAAGGCATTATTTCCCCGTTTTGCTAGGAGTCTGATGTTGTATTAGTAGATGGGATATTCTTGCCCCCCCCCCCCCGCCACATCGTATCTACATTAAAGTCCTTTGCCCGGCACACTAAAACCATGTTTCCTGTTGTTGACTCAGTAAACCCCTTCCATCTGCACAATTTCTCGAGCAAAATTTGTCGCGTCAGTGAAAACTGATTCCACGGTTTAGTGAAAATGTAAACAAACACCTGTCGGAACTTTTCTCAGCATTCCTCTTCGTCCAAACATTGATGTATACACGCAGTGACTTGATATGTGCACCTGACGCCAACAATTACAGGTGCAGCATTTACATTTTTCTCAACTCGGCATTGGCCGGTAGAGCATAATTTTTAGTCGCCAACAGAGAAACTTTTGTCGCCAAATAAAAAAGTTCTTAGACACTGGAAGCCAGTAGCCAATCAGATAAAAATTCATTCAATCTAGACGCGGTGATCCACGCACTTGTCAAGCACAAGTGTCTTATAAATTGTGGTATTTTCACTGGCTTTGTATTTGAAAACATGTTTGAAAATAAAGAAATTCTCCCTATCCGTTTCTTTTCTTAACATCTGAAATGAAGAGATATATACAGCTTGAGATCAAGTCCATCGGAAAGCTGACGAAAAACTCTTATAAAATTTACAAAGAAGAAGAGAAAATACGTCCATTTTGTTTCAGCGCTATTTAGCACACTCCAATCCACCGGCTGAAGTGACTATTGGACAAATATTTTATTCGCCAAACTGCCTAATTTAATCGCTAACTGGCTAGTGGCTGGTGGATTTCTGCACCTGTACCAACAATATAACACCACTGAAAACCAATAACTTGAACTTGATGGGCTACGCACTATCGAGCTTCTAGACTACTTTCAGAATTACTGTAATTATATATAGATTTGAAAATTAAAACGTAGATTAATACAATAAGGTTTAGTTTGCACTGTGATATAACTGTGTCTCACCGCTACCACCACCTTGTAACGTTGCTTCGGTTCCCTTATTGAAAAACAACATCAGACTTTCGCCCATTCCAGGATTAATATTTAATCGTAAATGTAACATATTTACACATTGCCGTCGGATTAAATACAGCGCCGTAACTCGCATTAAGAAACTCGCGTAATGTATTACACATGAGGCCAAAAAATTGTTACCGTCAGATTAAATGTAATGCGGCCCCAATTTTATGACATGAAGGTTGGCAATAAAAAATGGATGCCCCTCTCAGACGCCAGGCGTTGCAGTATTTGGCCTCTGTATCCTCCATCACTTGGCGAGAAGGGGGCGGAACGCTTTTGCAGCTTTAATGCTTTAATATTGTTTTATCACTTATTCAGACCTTCGTTCACTTTAATGCTACTGCGTCCAACCACAAATTAATAAACAGGTACCCCCAGAAGACTAGTCCTCCATCCTCTAATATGGAGGCCAAAGGGACTCCGCGAAAGCAAACATTTTTTTTTTAAAGGGAAGAGCACTCAGTTTAATAAGCGCGCCGCAGACGGAATGGAAAGGAACGGCACGCTTGCAGAGCATCTTTTTATTTTAAAGTTATTTTTGAGATTTTCATACGTTGTGTCGAAAATGTTGCCGTTTCTATACTACATCTACAGTTACTGCTCTTTAGGTACTGACGTGGAATCTTTCTTTAGGATTGAGAACGAATAGATTGGTGTTTTTTTTGTGTGTTTTAACCTCTTTTTACCCCCTTTTTTTGGGGGGTTTTAACCATTTCTGTGCCTCTTTGCACCACTTTCGTAGCAGTTATTGTCTTTTTTTGCGTTTGTTAGGCTCTTTTACACCACCGCTCCCATAAAAAGGGCACTTTTTCAGAAAGAAAGGGGCACTTTGCCATGAGGGCAGGGGCTCGAGACCCCCCCCCCCTGCCCCCCCCCCTGTGTGCACGTCCCTGGTTCTCTTTCTCTTTCTTTACATCAACTAGCCATTTCATTCAGCATGCTCACTCTACTGGCAACGCTCCATGCCACCTACAGTTTCTTCGATCTGCAGATCATCCGCTATGATCACACTCCAATGTAATCTTAGACCGCTCGTTACGCGAAAACCACAAAGATTGAGCGAACCAAACTTTGCATGCGGTAGCGTGAGTGTTTGGACAAGGTTTATCAAAAAAAATATATATTCCGCCCCAAGATGGGGTCACTTTACCTCTTTACCTCTGCCCCAAGAGGGGGGGTCACTTTATTTTTTACTGGGAGGTCCCATAACGAATAGAGAATTTTTCAAAAGTAAAATTGAGGAACCATCAGAGTAACAAAATTGACCAATAGCCAAGACTGAGCAAAGAACAAAACAACAACGAGGCAGGGAGGCCGTTTCTAATTATTGAAGGCATCCGATTGTTAAAAAAAGTGATTGTTGATGACAAAGAAGCTGCCTCGCTAACAGGCACGTGTCTGTCTGTTAACTCTAAGCAACTAAAAGAATATCTTGTAAGGCAGGGCCGAAACCGATCTAATCTTTACCGATGTTTACCCATCTTTACAGAGATCGGGATCGGTAAACCCAGTTAGATCGGTAATAAACCAAATTGAAAATATTTTCACTTCTCGTCGACCGAATTTGACGTTTCAATACACCATTTTCAAGGTTTTTTCACTAGCGTCCAATGGTCCAATTACCAAGCAGCAGTCTCTTGTTTTTTAGAAAGTACAAGGCAAAGTTTTAAATTTTACTGTGGTTTTTGTGTTTTAAAGTGATTTTAGGCCTATGGAATATTATTTTAAACCAATATTTTTAAACTAATTGTTAACCCGAGACGTGTCTAATTGTTAAAGGCGTGTCATGCAGGAAATCGTTATTAAAGGCGAGTCGATTTGAAAATGGACCCTAAAAGTTAAAGAATGAGTGTCCACCATTCATAGAGAGAAAGATGCATCAATACGTTTTAATGATACTCTCCAGCTAAGTACACTGTAAAAATAGACGTTGTGAATCACAACGTCTATCACAACACCTATTTGTCTCCTTTTTTACAACACGTTGTAGTCACAATATGTTATGATTTACAACACCTACAGCAGACGTTGTGCTTTACAACACCTTCAGTAGACGTTATGTTTTACAACACCTACAACGTACGCCTTTATTGTATTAAGCCATTTATCTTTCTCTTGTTATTTTGAAAAGTCGGTGGGAACGGTTTCAACCGATTGGTCACCCAACAAGCCTACGAGGCAAATTAGGATCATGAGTCAAGAAGATGACTGTATTGTCCAAACGCACCGGATATACGGGGATTTCGATACATAGAAAATCTTGTGACACCACCACTTTCAGACGCAACTGTACATTTGTTGTGGTTTTCGGATTGCTTGGGTACTTTTTATTAATTCGTCCCTAACGTCAGAACAGTTTTAAATGAATTAGGGGGAAGGCAAACATTTACTGATATTGATGGTTTAACTACACATCAGTACCAAACTTAACCAAAGAGACTGCTACACTCGATGCTTCCGTTTGAATTTCCGTTTGAATTTCCAGTTTTCGCAGAAATGGTTGAACTACAGTTTTTAAATCAATATAAAAATGAAAAATAAAGAATTTTGAAAATCCAGTCACAGTCTAAAGGTTGCAGTTTTGGCTGTAAAACTAAAGGACTGCAATTTTTGTGTGGCATAATTAAATTATTACTAAAAACTTAAATGAACAATAAAATGCAAGCACAACTTTACTTTACCAAACAGATATAAAACACAATTTAGTCGACAGTATTTTCAGCTAAAGACTGAAAATCTTTTCAAAGTTGGAATATAACAAAATATCTAAAAGTTGAAAAGTCATCCTTGACGTATTTTGTTAAGCAGAACGTTTACTCATAATAATATTTGTGACGTCATTCAGTGCCTTGCTAGGTGTTTTAGGCGTTGTGGGTTACAACACCTGTAGACGTTTTGGTTTGCAGCACCTACAGATGCTGTGGTTTACAACACGTAGGCGTTGTGGTTTACAACATCTACAAAAGTTGTGGTTTACAACACCTATAGACATTGTGGTTTACAACGCCTATAAACATTGTAGGTTACAACACCTATAGACGTTTTGATTTACAACACCTACAGATGCTGTGGTTTACAACATGTATAGACATTGTGGTTTACAACACCTATAGACGTTGAAGGTTACAACACTTGTAGACGTTGGGGTTTACAACACCTACTCTGTAGACGTTTAAACACGCAACATCTACAAATATTCGTCCTTGGAAGACTGATTTTAGACGTTGCGTTTGTAGACGTTGTGCTTTACAGCGCCTAAAACCTCGTTATAAGACCCAGAGCGTCCTTGTAACGAGTTTTAGGATTATGTAGGTGTTGTAACTCACAACGCCATTTTTGCAGTGTAGCCAGGTACCTTGGCAGTCTTTCCGTGGTTGAATGATATCACTACTTACAAAGGCCGACCCTTTTTGGCCAAACAGCCAAACAGCAAAGAAAGCGGAGCCCGCTCCATTATGTCGACAGCTAGTCATAAAATCGATATACTGATAATTTGGACACACATGCAGATTGCAGTTATGCCTACAATTCATACATCACATTCCTCAGCACGTTCGTATATCGTCTACATCATTCAAAACGTACCATTCGTTGGCTTCCTTGCATGTCTGTATGCTTCAAATCCTCCTATCCGGAAAGACCTTACGAAGGTGACAGAAGTGTCAAATAAAAGACACTTCAAGTGTCAAATGAAAGTGTCAAATGAGCTAGCAAAGCAAAAACGCGTTGTAACGTTTTATTATACTGAGAATTTTTTTTTTCTTTCCGCAAAACGAGGACCATGGTCGACTTACACTGAATAGATCCCGGCAAATGGAAAGCGAAACCGAATTACACTGATAATTCCTCTGCAAATCGAAAGTGAAACCCTAAAACAAAATCACTTCGGAGAATCGTTTTGCGGAAAGAAAAACAAAAATTCTCTAACCGAATTCCACTCGGGCTTCTATGAAATTTATAATTTGGGTGTTTTAGCACTCAACTCCTTTCCAACAAATTTCCCTCGACCTTCGGTCTCGGGAAATTAAATCTGGAATGGAGTTTCGTGCTAAAACACACAAATTATCGATTTCATAGAAGCACTCGTGGTATTATAGCCGAAAATCCCGCGCTTTGATCGCTTCATCCGCGAACCTTGCTTCAGAAACTGTTTGTTACTTAATACTCGCGAATGACAAAGTAGGATTCTGTGATGAAGAAAGTTTTTTTACCTCTGTCCCAAGATGGGGGTCACTTTATTTTTTACTGACGGGGAGGTCCCATAACGAATAGAGAATTTTTTCAAAAGTAAATTTTAGGTTAAAAACAAATCTTGAAGGAAATTAAAACGGCGTTAAACCAGCTGCATATGAAAGAGCATAGCTATTTCCGTAGTAATCAGATGTCATTGTCGGAAGTCGGTGTGGCATAGTCTCAATGTTGGTTGGCTACTGAAAGAATATTTTGACAACATTGGTTGTTTTGTTACCTAACCTTATCTAAACAGAATGGTAAGCCAAATTCGCTCAAGGAGGTTTAAATAAATACGGATACAAACCTATTTACGTTGCCTTTTGGACTTAAATGTCAAACTGCCTGAGCGGGGAATTGAACCACGAACTTTGAAATCAAAGGCGTAAGTCCCACCGCTGAGCCATACTGACACGGCCCTGTTTCTAAAAGGAAACGTCCATAGGAAGCATTAAACGCGCACACACATACGTATGAATGGACACTTTCCAATCGCCATTGGAGGGACGCTTATATACTTGCGAGCTAAGTACCGAGTGAGAACGAATGAAACACACAATAAGGCGCGAAATTATAGGTCGGGTTCCCCGCTCAGGCCGTCTGACATTTAAGTCCAAAAGGCAACGTAAATAGTTTGCATCCATATTTATTTATTTATTTATAGCCTTGTCTACAAGCATGCACTCCAGAATCCAGAAAAAGCAGTAAAAAAGGCTAAAAATGTAAATATGCTAGGGATCTGCCCAATATCCTGCTGGGGAAGCTCGCAATGCTCCTCCAGAACCCTTCGGTATTGTACTGGCATGCAGCAGTACACCCTCCCATACAGTGCTCTTAAATTAGCCACTGATTGGGGCGACGCCGGGGCGGGGGGGGGGATTAGGGGGGCATCGAGGATTTTGTCTTACCCCGTACAGTAGAACCAAAACGCTTCGGACGTTCCTATACGTATTAATTAACTTCTTCAGATAACTTAATTTATTAGACGTGAGTATCTCACTCGACTACGTCTGCATCCAGCTAACGTTCTTGCAGCAAACTCAGATTATTACCCTCCATATCCAGATCTTGAATCTATTCAAAAATAATACGTACAAATGAAATCAAACCGTGCACTTGATGTGATTTCTGTGGTTTTTCTTCCCATCCAGCAGTCAGACATCGACCCTTGCTCTGCAGGCTTTGTAGGAAATACGACGGGGGAGGGGGGATCGGCGGGGAAGGGTGGGGGGGGGGATGAAGCAGAAGATGATACGAGAGCTCCGGGGCGGCAAATGGAGGGAATCGACTGATGATATCGCAAAGAGAGGCCGCATAAATTTGCTGTCTGTCAGCCGAGTTCTCTGGAACAAACACCCGGCAAGCAAGATCATTTCTTTCTTCTTCCCCGCACAAAACGTCCAGAATTGCAGCCTGTACTGTCTGGTGAAACGTCGAGACACGACCGTAGAAGATAGGGTCGTAACTCTCAACAAAGAACATACGAGGGCTTTGATACGCCGATTCCAACAACAAGCCACCACCATATTCGCACAACTGCAGCAGTTTCTTGAGTTTAGTCATGAATTCGACAGGAGCATATTTCGAATTATTATTATAATAGTGCAAAAATTTCAAGAAAAAAGATTGGAACGAAATTATAATGAGAGGTGTATGAAATAATAATAATTGGTTAAGGATGCCTTCATACAGAAATTCATATGGGAAACGTACGAGCTACGTAATTCCAAAAAGTATTTAATAAATTACCAGTAGAATCAAGGAACTTGGATTATAACTTTAAGAAAGTAATTTTAAAAATTGATTTAAAATAAGGCTTTATTAATATTGTAGTCTTAATAGTCTTTAGTGCACTAACACTGTAGTCTTTATTGCAGTATTTATTTTAGTCGTTATTGTAGTCTTTATTGTAGGAATACTGTGTATTGTAGTTAAAATAACATTACAGTTTATAATTTAGTGAAATTTGCGTAATACTTTCCGGATTTTATCATGTATTGTATTTTGTTAACGTGCACATACAAACCCCTTGGTTTCTTACAAAGTGTGGAATGAATTGTTGTTATTATTAGTAATTCAAAATATGTATAAAATATGGATTAATGGAGTATGGATCTACGACAAAAAGCCTAATAAGACAATTACAAAAACTGTGAATAAGGCAATCAAGGTATTATTTAGAATTAATGAATCACAAGATAGTAAAAGAAAATCTATAAAAAGACAGACATTCTAAACATAGAGCAAACCTAGAAAATGAACATTTTAAATTATAACAAAAAGTGTAAACAGAAACAGTAAGACCTAAGAGAATGGATAAAAAATGGCTAATTGAACTGATATGGAGAAATTCACATGGCCAAAGAGGCCTTAACAAGTCCAAATACCCTGTCACTTTAATAAACTACTAACAAACTTAAGAAATATAATAAATCGTTATGAAATGACACAAAAAAAATCTGAAATGACAAAAAAAAGTCACAAAAAGTGAAAATAGGTCACACTAACTGACGAATGAAAGCGCTTTGAAGGCTACACTAACAACAAATAATGGACTTAGGACAAGATTCTTGCTTCTGCTCTTCTGCTGTAAATTCATAATAAAAATGAAACCTTGCCTTATAGACAAATGTTTAGACTTAAAAAAAAAATTCCAGGTTGTGAGTTTTTAATGGACCAACTTGAATAACGAAACATTTCAGTCAGTTTCTTAGAATGAGACTTAGAAGTCTTAACCTAAGACTTTGAACTTTCTGAGACTAACGCCCTTACCAGACAGAAGACATTTACGTGCAAAGCTACGCGTTCCTACGTTCCTACAACGTAAAAATTGCTACACCTACCGATTTTGACGTCTTGGGTAAACCATACTGCGACGCCAAGCAGCCGCAACCAGTCAGTCTGGTTTGGACTTTAGAAGTCTTTCAGACAGGTTTTTTTTACATGCGCAGAAGGCACACAGACATCCGAGAAGGCAGTGACAACTTTCAGTGAAAGGGCTCCGGTGAGGCTTTATTTTTCTGGGGCCCTTTCTTTTCTTTTTGCTTGTCACTCACTATTTTACCATTTTTGGCCCCTTTCTTGGGCTTCCTAGCTTTCTTTTTGCCCCTGTTAGGGCTCTAGGAACTTTCTCCTCGCTGCGACCGCCATTATCTTACATTATAAACCAAAGTCTCATAGCAGAAATGAAGCAACCGCAACGACGACCCCCGGAAGGGGGACAATGAAAACGTGCGAGTGTGTCAATTCTTTGGCTTGAAGTGGAAACTGGGACGTTGTTGCCCTGAAAAGAAGTTGAAATTGGCACATTGTTGCCTCGAATAACAATTTGCTCTTACACAAACAACAATCGACTGTTGCAGTGGGCGAGCAGGCAGCACCGCGCAAATTCCTGGAAACAACCACGGGTCAAACAAATCCCTGAGCGAAGCCGGGTACGGTGCTAGTTCAGTACATAAAAGCAAATTGTGGCATGTTTTGTCTTCAAAAAGGGAAAAAACAGGGATTTTTTTCCAAAAGGGCAGGGGCAACCCCCCCCCCCCCCCCCGTTCCCCTCTGTGCACGCCACTGATAAGCCTAACTGCCTGCTCCTCTTTCAATTCAAAAGAACCACATAAAACTTATTAAAACTCTTAGTTTCATACAGCATATCAGATATCTCTTAAACATCACACACAGATTTTTACGATCAAGTCATCTGAACAAAAATCATGAACGAAACGGCTTCAAGAAGCGCGGTACGACACACGAGAAATACTTCTCACATCACTTGAAGCACGCTCATCTTAAAGTCGGTCAAGACTAGCAATACGGTTTACAAATTGTGTTTCAAAAACTTTTTTGCCGTTGACAAGCTTTCCCAAACGCATTGATGGCGTGTCATTTCGCTACGGTTCTTAAGCACGGATCACATTTCTTCGATGAAGTCCAGCTTTTACGAGTTCTGCTCCCTTCTTCAGCCAAAGAAGAAATGCTTCTGGAAGGTTCGAAACTGGAAGTTATTGCGACCATCATCTTTTTATGAACGATAGTAATGCTGAGAAACGCTAATGTTCGGTAGATACAAACTTAAATTCAAACCGGAAGCATGGAACCGAATTGAAGGCATTTACTGGTTCCGTAGCCTCTGTTTGTACCCAGTCGGTCCACAAATTGCACATTTGTCTGTGTTGGGAAATGACGATGTGTCGTTTTCTGTGGATTTTATGTTTTTTTTTATGCCACAATGGCGACTAACAAAACTTTTGTATTTTTGTCTATGAGCATGTCTATAAAACATTTTATGATTGTTGTGAAGCCCATCTAACATCACAATTCGTACGTTTACATTTTGCTTGCTGTCTTTTACTTGAAGCGTTATTTGGCGGTGATGGCTAAAGTTTCATTTTCGTATTTTGTTCGTCTAGCAAAAAAATAAGGAAAACTTATCGAGAAATATACAAGAGTAACGTAACCGCGACGTATAAATTGCCTTTTTTTTTTATATGTTAATTACCATTAGTTAATATTAATAAATAGTTACATCGCTCGCTCCATTGGCGTCGTCTCGCGTCGCTCTAGGAGCTTACTTCGTGCCCTTCACATACTAGTTTACTGATATTCCCCACCCAAAACAACCTCAGCTCTTTAAGTTAAGTCTCACTACGCTCGAGGACATTTCGTATTGCAACTCTAACGTTGCTGACAAACATTCCACACAAAAAATAATCAACAAAATCAGTGTGTAGCAAACCTTTTTTCGTAAGGTAAGAACTAAAAAAGAAAGAAAAAAAAAACACTAAAACAAAAGGAAAAAAAACCGTCGCATGTTTAATATCTTTGCAATATTTTTTAAGCAATAAAAGGAACAAAAAATAATGAAAATCTTTTAAAAAGGAAACAAAAACGGAAAAAAAAATAGAAAAATAAAAGGCGAAAATCGTCGCATGTTTAATATCTTTGCTTGTTGCACCGCAATTTTCTGCATAAGGTGTAGATCTCTGACGAGGTCCTTTTTAAAGTATTTCTTTTCCTCCTTCCTCCTGACACTCACTTCCAATTCGCCAAAGATTCTATTGGTTTCCTGACTATACTCCGCAATATTTTAAGCAATAAAAGGAAAAAATTAAGGAACATCTTTTAAACAGGAAACTAAAAATTCTTAAAATAGACCATTTAAAAATTTTTTTTAACGGCATGCAGGCAGCGTGTGGTAGTCCCGCCACCCTATTCTATCAAGTTGGCCTTTGATTTTTATATATATATTTATTAATTTTTTTTTTTAAAGTGATGACAAATCCCACTATCTGGGTGCTTTAGTTTTTAGTATTCACCGTAGCATACAATTTGTTCGCACTGTTGACATTTTTTAATTGTAAAGTATCATTTTGGGCCTTTTAACACTTTTCACGCCCTTTCCATGTCTTGCACGTTTGGCGATGCCATCGGGGGCTTTGAGTCCCTGGCAGGTCTAACCTTGGTGGTAAGGCATTCGTGTCCCCAAACCTGTTACCATCATCATTCCTTGGCCGTTTTATGTACACTGTATTTACATGTAATTGTGGCTGGCTGTTAGTGACTCCCCAGTCCTTTCCAGACCCATTGCTATCGCAACAAATATTATTATATATTATTATTAAAACAGTACAGATAAAAAAAATAAAAAGGAAAAACTCGTTGCATGTTTAGTATCGTTGCATGCTGTACCTTTTTCACGCGTTTCTCAACAAAGTTACACTTTCACACTTTCACCCTTTTTACAGTAACCCCCCCCCCCACCATGTCGAACTCTCCAAAAATTCAATAAACATGGATTTACCTTCGACTTTCCAGTCTTATGCAATAGACTTTATGCGCTACACTCTTTACTACAGAATTTCCGTTTTCCCCCCATTTTATTGTTTGAAAACATCGTAGAGAATTGCGCCGAAACGTGGCACCTTTAGTATTTTTACTTGTCTCACCATATTGAAGTGTGTCTCTACAAATTTACACATCTACGCTTTTGGATCAACCCTTTTACAGCAGCTATTTCCTTTCCTTCAACCTCACCCCCCT
>JAHWFP010080190.1:89961-105989 GCA_023313725.1 Lithobius niger
TCGCTCGTCATTGGCTAACTCATGGTGACGTCACGGCAAACAGCCATCGCGCATGGTTTAGCGACATCACAGGCGCTTTTGTCCAGCTATCTACCGTTTTGAAACGCAGAATTTGAACTGCAAGATGGGCGCCATCTACTGACAGTGATATCGTTAACCTTGACCTCTAGCTCCCTGATGCACGTGGACGCACCAACTTTACATCCGATAATTAAGGAGGCTTGTGTGTTGTGTAACAAGAAAATTTCTGTGCGCATTCCTTCGCTTGTTGACATCAAGTGCTACATAGAACTAAACAATGGTAGACGGTGCTATAGAACAGCGTCATGTGACGTCATATTGGCTACAAGAGAGATAGCTGCAAGGGGCACTAGATTAAAATGGAGGGTTAAACAACGGCACTTCAAGTCAAGGCATTGCTTTGAAAGCGGATTTCATAGGCTTAAAAAAAACGTTGTTTTCTCCAATCCCTTATACTGCTAGGTTGTAATTGGAAAATAAAGATTCCACTTGCTTAAAAATGCCAGCAACTGCCAACAAATCGACAAAATCGTGCATTATAGGCCTAAGAAATCCACTCTTAACAGCATTGTCTTCAGTAACACGCCCTTCTTTTCCCCCTCCAGTGACCCTTGCAGCTATCCCAGTTACTGACTCCAGCATAGAGTTATATACAATAATGCAAGTTTTGTCACTGCCCTATAGATGCTGCAACCTATCATTCGGTGAATACCCACCTTTAAGGAAGGCAGCATAGCACATAAAATCGTTTATGGAATCCCTGTATATTACGGCAACATTGCACGTCGGGGTTATAGATTCATGACAGCTTTTATCTGCGAACTTTGGCGACGAACAAGTTCCGCAGCAGGCTGTATAGAATAGTACGAACAATCACGATTTCAAGTCCAACTTATTCTCGTTTCAGGAGGCGAGAAGCTTCATTTGCGGTAGCCATCATGGCAGCCGCGATGGCTGTCGGGATTGTTTGTTACCATAGAAACCATCAGGCACGCCATCACACGTCCCTTGCAACGCGTTCCGGACATCGTACGTGGTCGTGATGATATCGAAATTTCAACGAACGGACGGACGAAGGAAGGATGGAGATGGTTAGGCCTATGGCTAAAGATAAGACGGGGGAGAGAGAGGGCAACCTGCGATCAACCAACAAACGACAAATGGCTGATTGGATATGCAGTCTCATGAGTTCTCATATCTCACTTAGAAAAAATGGGAAAAAAACCTACAAAAAAAAAAAAAGAAGGCCCATTCCCAACGCAATTTCAATGCGTCTTCAAAATTGTGACGATGTCGCCACGAAACGGCTTCGGTTGTCGCGGGAAATACTCTACTTAAGACGTCGAACGTCGCTTGGCACTGTTCCAGGGACAACAATATTGTGGCAAAATGTTCTTAAGAGAGTTGGAAGCTAAGGAACAGCGTGGGGGGGGGGGGAGTGAAAAGGGGGACGACAAAATTGCTGAGGGCCAGGAGGTTATGGAATTAAACACTACGACGTGACTAACTGTCGCGCCAACCCCCCATTTTCATGCATTGCGGTACCGAAGAAGAATAATGGTGGTATTATTTTCTGCGAGTCAACAGATTCAAATTATGTCTTTAAACGGAGCTCCCATAAGTTTGGGGGGGCCTTTCTGTTCCGACATGACGGCGTAATTGCTCACGACGTAAAGAATTCTTAACCTGAAGGGGCGTCGTCGTAAGCGAAACATTATTGTTTTCAAGTTTCAGTAATGCGGTGGAACTTGTAAATCTCCCCCAATTTAAATGTAGAGAGAGGGGTCAGTCTTTAAAGTTAACTGCACATATACGCTCGATTAAACTATAGTACCATCAACAAAGTGACCTATAATATAAAAATTACAAACAAAAACGTCAAGTGTGCCGTAAAAAAGGGGGATATTTGATTGAATTTTCACTTTTTTTAAAAATGAACACGAATAAAAATTGATGATTTTTCATTGAAATAATAAAATATACAATTGAGAAAATTCCATCTGTTTAGGTGCTTTACCAATCATATATTTAAAACGTAATAAAGCACAACAGCACCTAAATAGATGCAATTTTCTCAATTGTATATTTTATTATTTCAATGAAAAATCATCAATTTTTATCCGCGTTCATTTTAAAAAGTGAAAATTCAATCATATATCCCCCTTTACTACGCACTCTTGACGTTTTTGTTTGTAATCCGTGTACCATTTTTACAGCTATGGCGTCGCGCTACAAAGCTTTATGCATGCAGTCGATTGTTGCTGGCCACTTTGAAACAATTCAACTCAGCTCTGAAAGCCTGCATCTGTATATTTCTTGAACTATAAACAAGCCCTTTAGTTCTTACTGTACTTACTATCGTGCCGCAGTTTCACTTATTCGCTTATTTCTTGACTGTTTATTACAAACTTGTTAATTAAATTTTGTTATACTTCATTTTTTGTTACCTGTTTATTTACCGTTAAATCAGCTAAAATTTTACGATAAATTGATGGTACTGAATCTATTTTCATTTGTAAATACAGGAAACCGTATTTATAAATTCTAAGAATGTACTCAGAGTTCGGTTATTAAAACAAATCTTTAAAAAAAAACAGAGCGGCTGGTTTGGTGGTAAAATCACAATCGCATATCTCCCAGCTTCTGTACATCCGCGACTATACAACAGTGGCTTAGGCAAACCTACACGGTGACTCGGGGAAGAGTTCGACACCATGACTTATTACTGGCGGGGGAACAGCGGGGGAGGGGGGGGGGGGGCAAAGTGATCACATATTAGTACCACCCCTTGGTACAACTTTCTCGTAATAAAAACGAAAAGCTGCTGTATATTGTCTAAATATTTTAGGTCTTGGTTAGCCTGGTCGACACAACGAGATACAAGGAACATTAATGTAATACTTCAGCGTGCACGGCTTATACAAAGCAAGATAATATTTCAAATATACCGAATAAGGTTTTCTACTTGATATCATAATGAAACTTGACCATTTCGTTTGATGTGAAAGGGTGCCTGCCATTGCATTGTGGGATTTCCGGCGATACTTCCAAGGGCGGCCCTACATTGGGGAAATTAGGTGTGAAGCCCGCCCCCTCCCCTTTTTCTTCGCCTCTTTGCCTTTTCTTGCTCTTTTGGTAAACAGAATCATGACGAAAATTCATAAAAACAAAAAGCAAAAACCTTTAAACAAAGGCTTTTCGAGGATCCGTACACTAATTAGGCAAAGTGAGGGACGTCCCCCCCCCCAAAAAAAAAGCCCCCCCCCCCCTCACTTTTGCTGTTATGCGAACGCTCTTGGAGACGTGCAAAGCGAGAATATTACGTATTAAATGAATGGCATAGAAGTCTAAAAAATATATACGAAATTCGTAACATCTTTTGTAGCCCTTCTTATCCCCTTCTACGTCCCCTGTCTTTTACGACTACGTCGCTATTCACTTTCACCGTATCAAATTATGGGTGCACACAGTTTACGTACATATTATTAAGATTAATTATAACAAAAACAAAAAATTCCCAATGGTGAATATAATACGTACAACTGCAGGCGACAAAAAACCTGAGTTTGGCTTCACGGCGTTTTTGTTTTCGGAAACGGTTGCGCGCGCGCCGAAAATTTAATTACAATTAATTCGTCTTTGATAGTCTAAAAAGAAATCGCGTTTTAAAAAAAGTACTGCCCCTCCCCCTTCACCGCCTCCATTATCGTCCCACAGGGCGAACCTACAACGTATTCATTTTCTCAATTAAGGAGGATGGGATGGCGAGGATGAGTACCCCAATAAGGCGAACAGGGTAAAACCAGTTCGAAATCCATCTTTAAAAAAAAAAAAAAGAAACAAAAAACAAAACAAAAAAAACAAGCTTCGATTTTTTCAAACGTAAAACAAGTTGCTGCCGTTCTTCAAATCAGTTGGTTCGGCCAAATTAAAATTTACCCCTCTCCAACGCAAACACAAAAATAGAAAAAAACAACACAAGGACCCTCGAAAAAGAAAGAAATTTCACATATGGCCCTCAAAGATAGGCATTCTACATTTTCTCTCGTCCTCCCTCCCCCCCCCCCGCACCACCATATTTACTCAACTTACAATTACGGAGCTGCTTTAATCCCTCCCCGCCTACATCCCCTCCCCCCCCCCCCACCCCATCCCCGCTTAATTGACTGGTTTAGGCTCTATTTCCCTAACGGCTTCAACTAAAACTGCGCCAAAATCGAATTAGGAGGTAATCAAAACATCAGCTCCCATCTACAGGGATTAGGGAGGCAGACAGCGTTGCTTGGTTGCTCGCTTGGCGTGGAACCAGAGATAAATCTGGAAAAAAAAATACAAAAAAATACAAAATGAAAAAACACCAAAAAAAAATAAACCCTTTCCCGTTAGCTCGCGCGTTTTCCGGTTTTTTTTTCCAGCAGTCACTCGATCGTTGCTAAGCTTTTTGTCTACGTTACACATGCACAAGTCACGTGGCCTCGTTCTTGTGCATATAAACGCAGTTTTTTTTTTCTTTTAACAGCGAGGCCTACACCTACGTCGTAGCGACCTGAGAAACAATGACTTCATGCTTTTAAAAAGCACTTGTAGTTTGTCGCGTTCCCAGTCGAATCCACGGCGCCAGAAGGCGGGTGGAACAATTTTGCTAGGTAATTTTTTTTTCGTGCCACATTCGACATGAGCACGATACAGGGCTCTACTCTTCCCGAAAATGACAAGAGCTGCTGACGCCAGTCACGAACCCCAGGGACCTCGTACACACAAGACGGTGTGCTTAAAGCACTAATGGTCGTCACGTGATGGGCCATGAGAAACTGTTGGACACAGTATTGGTATATCCTTCGTAGTACGGATGGCTGTCGTCAACAATACACTAAACGTGTCAACAATTGACACTGATCGCCAACTACGCCAGTACTGCACCCATCTTAAACATGTAATCTTGTAGTTTTTCTAGAACGGAAAGACTGCCTGGTTGGTTTAACACTGGGTTTAACACTGGTTTAACTATCTGGTTTAAACACTGCATGGTTACAAGCCAGCAATTATCAACTTCGTTTCAACAATTATTGACGAATAAGTTGTTTGTCTGCGGCCTTGCAGTGATGGAAACACCGGTTCTCGTCAGGTCCCCGAAGTTAAGCAGCATTGGGCTGGATTGATACTTGGGTGGGTGACCACCTGGGAATCTGGCTGTTGCAGACATAAGGCCTTAGGGCTTCGGGCAGATGACCAGGAGTGGTTAACGCTCGTTAAACCCTTTAAACGCTTTTTTTGATTTCGAAGCCGTTCTATGTTGCAACAATGATCCCTCGAACGCTTCGAAAACAACTTCTTTGCCAATTAACGTTAGAACAAGAGGGTAATCTATCTACCTATACATACTTATTTGCCTTAAAGAAGGGGAATAAGACGCTAACAATGTAGCGGATAAATAATACCTATTTCTGTTACAACATTAACACGAAGCCGCCGCTAACAATGTAGAAGCCTAACAATGATGAAGAAGGCGACTAAAGATGAAGACAATGCCTCGAATTAGGAAATCAAACACTTTAATAATGCTGGCAGTAAGAGCCGCATTGAATAGTTTGAAAGTTGGCTGAGTAACAATCACTGCGTGCACGATCATTGTTGCGAGTTTACTGCATTGGAATAAAGACGGAAAAACAGCTACATTGAGACGTGCGATTTACTTTCTTAAAGATGACCAAATACCGCGGGACCCTCGGGAAGGGAGTGGTGGTTGGACAGATCACCCAATGGGGAAGTGTGGGGGGGGGAGGGGTACTGGGGTACAGGGGGTGCAGGGGGTTCGGGGTAACAGGGGGAGGGGGGAGGTCGGAGTTTTTTCATGTCATGCTGCCCACTATAGTATTTCGCTGGCGCATGCGCAAATGATGTGCGTAGGAACCAAGACGGTGGTTCAGGCAATCAGCCACAAAATACCGCCGGTGCCAAGGGGGGAGGGGGAACCACACAAAAGGGGAGTACGGGGAGGGGATTGCAGGGGGTTCGGGGAACAGGAGGGCGTTTTAAGTCATGCTGCCCAGTATAGTATTTCACTCGTGATTACTTGTGCTCCTCACTGAAATAGAGAGAAACAATGAAACATTAATAAAAAATTTTGTCGTTTGCTTTATAGTTAATTGTACAGTTGAGGTTGTACTTTTAACAAACTACTCACTAAGGAGCCAGAATATTTACAGATAATTTAGGTTCTTTTCTCTAATAATTTTTATTCAATGCAACAACTGGGTCTGGATGCGTGCGAGTCAAACACTAGACCAACATCCTGTGGGATGTCTTTCCCACGAAAACCTTGGCACCAGCCCTTGTTTTTTGCCAAATTGTTATATACGTCGCGACCCTGTTTTTTTGTTTTCCCCAAAATACCTTATAGGAGTGTTCGAAGTGAAGACTTGTGAGGTTACATTTACTAACATTCATTCATTGTGACGCTGAACCAAAATCTTCGTAGAAAAAAATTCTACCATAGGCGAATTTTCGGTGAAAGCCAGGGAAGTCCTCGTGAGAACTCCTCGAGAAGTATCACCAGAACTTCTCAAGAGGACTTCCCAGTCTTTCGGAAGCTCAGAATCCAAAATTGAATGTGCAGATTATTGCTTAACAATTTATTTAACCTCTTGACGACCTGGCAGAAGACATCGATACGCAAATTTAACCACAACTCAACGCTTACGTTTCTTCACCGTCTTTTTTAATAGTCCGAAATTGTACGTACAGATTATTGCTTACAATTTATTTAACTTCCTAACAACCTGGCAGAAGAACATCGATATGCAAATTTAACCACAACCCAAACCTTATGAGTCATCACAGTTTTTTTTTTTTAAGAGTCCGAAATTGGATGTACAGATTATACCTTAACAATTTACTTAACCTTTTGACGACCTGGCAGAAGACCATGGATATGCATATTTAACCACAATTCAAACCTAATGATTCTTCACCGTCTTTTTTTCAAGAAAGTCCGTAGCTAAATGTACAGATTATTGCTTTACAATTTACCTACCCTCTTCACCGTTTTCTTAAGAGCATGTTGGCCTGCAGATTATTTTTAAATAATTTACCATTTCTTTTCACGACCGTAACGAATGCCACATAAGAACAAAATTAACTAAGTTTTCCGATGAAAAGCAAGCTTTGTGAGGATCCTCTGGGAACAGAAGCACAAGGAGTAAAACACAGCCAAATCAAGTGATTAGGCTTGGCTTCCCAAGCAAAAAGGAGTCAAGATCGAACCGCATCTTCAGCTGCATATGGGATTCTACATAAAGGATCCTACAGCTTTCGTTCGTATTGGTTCTCAGCAAGTTAAACGGGTGAACGCACGATTTGAGGCAGTAGCGTAACTTCAAAATAGGGGCTCGGAGGTGGGAGCCATAAAAAAAAATAAGTTTTTGCCACACAAGGAGACAGTCAACTGAAAGACCCGACCACATCTTCACCCCCAAAAAAATCAACAATTTTGCCTCACAAAGCGACAGCCCAGTGGAGGCACCACTCCCCCACCTTCAACCAGGCCCTTCGAGAGAGGGGGACAAGGGTACACTTTGTCCCGGGCCCCGGTACTTTTGGGGCCCTTTCCCGTTTTTGTTCCAAAACCATAAAAAGGCTGGGGAAAAGGGATGAGAAAAGAGGTTAGAGGGGGCCCTTGGCCAAGAATTTTGTCCCGGGCCCCACCATTTCCCTCTACAGTCCTGCCTTCAACAAAACAAATTAAAAATAATTAAGTTTTGCCACACAAGGCGAGAGCCCATTGAAGCGTCTCCCACCTAATCCTTCACCAAAAAAAAAGTAACACTAAAGTAAGTCACGTTTTTGCCTCAAGGGCCACAACCTTCACCAAACTTTAGCAATAACTTAAAAAAGAAAACTTTAAAAAATATTCAAATCGGGGTCACCAGTGAGGGGGAACCCAAAGACTCTGGTCCCGGAGGCAGTTGCCTCCTCTGCCTCATTGTAGTTACGCCACTATTTGAGGTGAGCAATTTGCCTTCAACAATATATTATTTCCAGCTCCAGCGTGCTTTGACCTGAAACCAAAATACACGATAAACTACCGTTACTACTTTGTTCGGCAGTGCGTGCCGTTCCGGAATTCTGAATTTTGTAGTTTTTTTTTTATTATTTTTGGGGAGGGGAACACGTGAATGAAGAGTGAAAAGAAAAGAGGGTCACAGCGGCATCTGACGGACGTTTGCGGTCAGAAGAAGCACGCGCAAATCTCTCAGAAAATGGCCGCGGAACTGAAGCTATCATTCTCTTTCGACTGTGACAGGCGGAACGAGCGGAAGGCCAGGTTTTCTTTGGTTTGACAGGAAAGCGAGAGAGGGCGTGGCAGTTCGTATTCAATCAGAAGCAGCTGCAACACAATGCCAGGTTTTGACAGTCGTGAATTTGAGACATTTCGGCGAGAATAAAAATAGCTGACGAGTGAAGAAATTGGTCCATTTGTCGATGGAGCAAGTTTGAATCAAAGTTGTTGTGTGCGCTAGAATTTCAGCAAATACTTTCTGGCAACGCTTCCAGAAGCTCAGAGCAACCACTGCAATGCCACTAGGTTTCTGTCATACGCCACTAGTACTGGATACTGCTCAGGACAATTTTCCGTGGTCTTCCTACCCAAGGCAAGAGTTGGTTTCGTCACTTCGCTTGCTTGCTACATTAACTAAAAAGTCTAGGTCCTGTCTGGTGACCAAAGTCCCTGGCAAACAAGGTCGTCTCAATGGTACCTTTCACAATGCTGAGGAACCATCAAATCGACGAGTTTTGCCTCGCATCGCCATCTGTTGACAGACAGTTGTAAATCTTGTTAGTTTGAAAAATCGCTGCTCGGTATGAAAAAAATGGATCCATCTACCAAACTTACTATCTCACCTCCCGCATCTTATAACACGATCTTCATCAGAATTCAAACTTTAAATAATATTTATTGAGTACAGCTCGTATAGAAACTCGTAAATTTTAAAGTTTATATTAAACCTTAATATAATTTTAAAGCTACATGCAGTGTTTCACAGTAAAATTGTAATTGATAATAATCATACGCCAATTTGACGATTCACGATTGGTAAGTCATGTTGCAAGACCCCAATTTTTACAACTGACTCTATACTCAAAAGCATATCAATGATATCATCAATGAATAGCAGCAGAAGTGTTGGGCCAGATGGTATCTCTTCCTGTTTCATCAAAGAAGTAAAAAAATATAAGAGAAATCCATGGAATCTGGAGATTTATCCAACCTGTAGAAGGCATCACGAATTAGCCCTTCCAAAAAAAGTGGAACCGCCCGTTGCACAAACTGATGTTTTCTGCAGTGTTATGATGCTGACTGTCCGAATTATTTTGACAGAAGTTGTTGAACAGGCATAACTTATTAGCGGATGATCAGTTTGGTTTTAGACTGGTTTTAGATACTTGTCTTTAAATGCACTCTGTCCTTGAGGCTTGGACTGCCTCCGTGGACAACGAGTTCCTGTGGTCTGTTTTTACATCCATTTCGCCAAGTCGTTTGTCTCTACGACCACATGTCAAATTGGTTTTGAATTTCGCGGCCTTAATCACAGTCGGTCAAGTGGGTGATGCTTAACAGAACACAGTGGGCGCAGATCTCTGGAGAATGCTACGAGATGGTACAGGTACTCAGTGGGATTCCCCAGGGGTCTAATTTGGGCCCACTCTTATTTGTTGTCCTATACACAAATGACTTGAAACCTGAAACTGATAATGTCAATTTTAATAAGTTTGCCGAAGATGTAAGGAGTGGGCCCAAGTGTTTGACGATGATATAGCTACCACGTTTTACTTAGCAGTTTAATGAAACTGCAAGGTTGGGTATATTTATGGCAACTAACCATGGCACCTGACAAGTTTAGTGACTATTACGTGTTATTTAAATGAACATCGCGAATACTCCATGGTATCTAACAAAATTGTTCCTGTGGTACAACCATTCAGGAAGTTGGATATATGGTTTCAGCACGAAATTTATTAGTCCCTGCTACATTATTGTAACACAGTAAGAAGGAAAGCTGGAATAATTCGGATACTTTCTAAATCTGCTTGGGGTATTTCAAGGTACATATGGCCCATTTCAGAATATGCTAGTCCGGTTTGGTCACCATACCTTCTACGAGCCATTGACCTCATTGAATCAATGAAGCGTAGGTTTACTAAGACTTTACAATGCTGTAGGGAACAATCATCCTCAAATACGTTGCAGCTATCGAGGCTGGAATCCTTCCAACTCCGTCAAATCAGAGAGGGATCTGTATCTAACCTACACCCTTCTATGCGGAGTTGTACGAGTAGATTAAAAAGAAAACTTATTGGACTTAGGACCCGATCATTATTACGGTCGGGAAGGGGGCGGAGAAATAAAAATATGACTATGAGTAGATTAAAAAAAATTATTGAACTTGGCAGGGGGGGGGGGGTTGAAGCTAAATGGTGCGTCGACATCAAGGTTATTAGCGCCAACCTCAGTCACAGTGCAGTGGTCCGAGTTGCCACTGCGCCACACATTACAGAGACGGGGCGGAGAAATGAAACTGAAATGTTTTGAGACCTCCCCCCCCCCTTCAAAACCCTGAAGAAATCTTTAACCCCCGCAAACTAAGATAAAATAATAATGTGCTTTCCCCCCTTCCTCCCCAAAACGTAGGCTTTTCGTATACCTATAGAGACCGTACGCAGATAACTTTATTCAGCAAAATTAAATAAACAACATTTTGCACCGACAAGTTGCCGTAAGTCGGAATTGAAATTGCCTCGTTTTTGACGAAGAACGAGGTTGAATTAAAAATGTTCTAACATAACACTCAAAGTGGTTTCCTTGAACTAACCAATTCGTATCAAGTTTCACACAGCATGATATGATGAATGAACCAGTTTGCTTCCCGGCCAATGCATCAAATTAACTGTAGGGGTTTTTAGTACACGTGACAGCTCCCCAGGTGCCGACCTTACAGTTAAAGGACTTGCATAGACTTGGTGCTTATCAAGGGGTTGCGGGAATTCCAAATTAACATAAATTGGTGGCATTGATATGCTAGTAATCGTGGTTCAGTTTTGGTTATGCTTTAATAGTAAAACATGAGCGATAGTATGCTCCGGCTCGCCTGACATTCTAGGGCGACACTAACCCTGGCTTAGGGCCTAAAATGGAATACCAAACGGCATGAGGCTTACTTGCGACGAGATGGATTGGTAAATTTCGGGTTAATTTAAGTTTTCACACCAAGGGAAAATAGCTACGGGGTTGCAGTGTTAAACTAATAACAGGGTTGGTCCGGTTTGATGTTAAGTTTGGGAAAACGGGACAAAAAGGGAAAATTTCTAATTAAATAGCCAAAATTACCTTTCGATGCGGGGAATTGGAGAGTTGGTGGCGGAATGAATTCAAGGTTAATACCTAATTGTTGGGAGCACCCGGCATAAGACCAAGTGAGCTCGAGCCGTTACAGTTGACGTCAAACATTAAGTACTACATTGTTAGCATCATGTCAACTAACAATGAATATTAATTATTTTGAAGTGACAATGGGTCATTACAATTTGATGTCATGTGGAGTCTTGAGCTTGGCAGATTTCACAAATGACGTCATCGGCGTAACCTTGCTGGGGTGGTACAATTTCAACGTTGAAAACCGAAATTAAACTCGCAGCAACAAAGAGCATGATATGATGAATGAACCAGTTTGCTTGAATGTGTACATCCCAGCACGTGAAAGACAGAGCGAGCCAGGAGGCAAAGCTTTTCTAGAATTTTTACACAAAGAACGACGCTACTATAGTACGGATAACGACATTTTCAAAATTCTATAAACACTCGAATCGTGGGGGGGGGGGGGGGGGTGAAGCTATAGAAAATCTGCTGAAAAAGTAATTTTTGATGCCCAATATTAACTTTTTCCTCCGGTTCGGTCAGTATTTTTGTTCGTGACCAACCACCTCCTCCCCCTTGACTGGGTGTTAAGTAAACTCCATTCGAGAGGACCCCAAAAATGGATGCCCCTGCCCCCATCCCCACCCCATTAGCTGTTAAAACAGCCACCAGTAGTGGTGGTTCAAGCATCATCTTTGGTGGGGGAGTATTAACCCAACATTGCGCTCTTGCAATTTGAAATGAAAACTTTTACTGCGGTATTAAATTCTTGCATTTTGGACCTACTGGGAAATACGACCAATTTTGAAACCAATTTTTAAAATTCTCTTATTATTTATTCCTTTTCTATCGATCACGCGTTACTGGTTGTGCAAACCTTATGATTTATTCCCACTTTTCCCATGTGGCAATAAAGTGTTACTACTATTTTTTTTTCGTATATCTTCTGCAAATCTACTGTAAAGTAAATCTGTTGCAAACTTTAAATGTATAGTAAACTTTACTGTATTTCTTGAGTTTTCCTGCAGTTGACAGCACCAGTAATTATCACCAGTAATGTAATTATCATCACATTCCTACGGATTTATTATCTTGTTTATCTTGTGTATATCTTTAGCTTATACTCTGAAGAAAGTAGCGTGCACAGACATCCGAGAGGGCAGAGGCAACTGTCAGTGAAAGGGCATGCTGAGGTTGCATTTTTCTGGGGTCCTTTTTTTTTTTTTTGCTTGTCACTCAATTTTTTTTATTTTAATTTAGGCCCCTTTCTTGCGCTTCCTACACTTCTTCATGCTCTTTTTTTGGGCTTTAGGTCGTGTCTCCTCGCTGCGAACAGCATTTTCCAGTGCAGAAAGCAAAATGTTGCACGATTTTTTTTTTAAATGGGGGGGGGGGAGGCAATTTTTCAAAAAAGGATACCCCCGATGCACGCCACTGCTGAAGAAGACAGCACACTGAATTGTAAGTAAGAAATGGGATCAAAATAATCACAGAAAGTGTTTTTATTAACTCAGGTTGAATTTTTTGACTGATTAACCTCGGTGAGTAGAGGCCTTGCGGCGGGGTGGGGGCTGAGAGGAAGGTTTGGCCGATGCGAAATTCTGTCTCCACCTCCCCCCCCCCCAATTATTTTGTCTGTTATACAAGGGTTGTACTAAATAGTAGGGTGGATCAAAAAAAAAATTTTTTTTTAATTTCAAATCGTTAATAGTGTGGAAAAGTTGGTCTTCGAGCTCCTAATCACTATCCCAAAAGGAAAAATATCTAAAATAATTTTTTGAGGTGCCCACCTGGGCCTAAAGTTTAACATTAAAAGTCAATAGGAAAAATCGCTAATTCTGTAAAAGTGATTTTAGACTAGTTTAAAATATTGCTTTTTAGATTATCTCATTTTCTACTCTCAGAGACCACCAAATTGAAGCCAAAATCATAAACATTTTTTTTTTTCTTACAGAAAACAATGCGAATTTTCGGCCATCAAAATACGACAAAAAGGCATTTTTGTCGATTTTACGCCTTGAATTAAAACGAAGTTTCGGGACAAAATATTTTTTAAAAATTTAACTCTGGCTTCTTTTAATGGTCTCTGAGAGTACCAACTTACATAATATAAAAAAATGTATTTTAAACTAGTTAAAAATAATTTTTTCAGAATTAGCGATTTCCCCCATTGACTTTTAATGTTAAACTTTTTCAGGCCCAGGTAGCCACCTCAAAAAATTATTTTAGAAATTTTTCCTTTTGGGGTAATGATTAGGAGGTCGAAGACCAACTTTTCCACACTATTACGATTTGAAATTTAAAAAAAGCATTTTGATCTGCCCTACTAAATAGTCCTGAATAACTAACTGGAAGCAAATGCCTACATCACACAAATCAACATTAAATGAGTGATTAACCCCTTCATTATTAACCCCTTTATCGTCCTAACTTACAAGAATTTTCGAGGACTTACCTCGGTGGACTTACCACTTCCCGACCCAGCACCTACTACATACCATACCCGTGGTCACCCATGGAGGTTAAGCCGTTCCTGGCTCAATAATAGAGTGCCGAAAAGTTTTTATCTCTGTTCGTGGGGGTGCCCTAAGTTCCGAGACAGTATGCATGGATACTGAACCAGGCTTTTGACGCGTGCTGATGACTCAGGATATCCAAAAATTTCTTAAGAGAAATCTTTCGTGAAAAGAAGACTAACGCTATACCAGAGAAGAAACAACCATAGGAGTAGAGTTGTGTTTGGATGGACAAGCAACTTGACTAACCGGAAATTTAAAGGCGCGGCATCAAAGGACGTGCCGCCACGCCAGTGGGCATTCGCGGCCGCGTGATCGAAAATTTATACCCAACGCGCTAGGTTTAATCCCTCTAACCCATCTTCCAACATAGTGGATAAAGCAGACGACGTCGCAGTTGAATCTGCTGGAGAATACTCCGAGATCTGAGCTTCTCGTCTTTTTTCTGCTATGACGACATTTTAACTTGGTTTAACTTACTGTTGTCACAAGAAGACGACTCATTCTACACCGGTTTTCTTGCAAATATAATGCATTCTTAGGCACCCCGTCTCGTATGTTTACAATAATACGATATTTACTTCCCCAACAATCGGCGGTAAGGTTTCGACTGTCAAACTTTGTTACAAAACACCTGGCAATGTAACAATCTCTATCTTGCCTACGTTTGATACGCCATAAACAATATAGTACAGGACTTACCATTTACAGAAACTTCCACCGCGATGTAAATAAACATCATGCTCGTCTTCGAGCGGAACAACCAAAACTTAATGGCGGCGAAGGCGGCTTGGTCAGACGGAAGTAACAGACGCGCTCTGAATTATGGGATAAGTCGCGAGTCACGCAGTCCCTCAAAGACTACGCACTTCAGCTGATGCATTTGAGCTGCGAGTTGCTTATCCAGCCAAACACAACTCTACTCCTATGAAACAACCAAAAACAATTAGTTGGTCTAGTCAATTTTCGGTAGCATTGTAAGCTTACATAAACATCCCACTATCTTCATCAGGCACAAAGTTTACGAGCACGTACGAAACTAAGGACTACATGCTATAGAGTTTATGTTAAAAATTCTAGCATGTAGTCGTTAGTTTTGTGCGTGCGCGTACACTTTTTACCTAATGAAAGTAGTGGGATGTTTATTGTTTACGTCAGCATATAATAATACTACCGAAAATTCGCTAGACCAATTATTTTTGGTTGTTTCGTTTCTGACATAGTGTTAGTCCTCTTTTCACAATTTCTTTAGCCAGCGTAAAATAAGCCTGTCGACTTTCAAATAGCAAGAAATCTTTAAGTCTTCCGTGGATTTCTAGGTTTTTTTTTCTAATTAGTATATCTTCTTACATATCCTTGCTTCCTGCCAGCTTACTCTGATATAAATTTGCCCGAGGTCATTGGTTAACACCTCTTCCAGTAAACCTTCCACATAAAATGTTGTAAACTATTTTTAATTATTATTATTATTACTGGAGGAAGCCCGTGCTACACACGGGACGAGCACGGGACGACCACTCCCTACTCCCCTTTCCTCACTCCCACTCCCAACTCCTATTTTGGCCGGTCCAACGTTAACCTTTTATCACCTTTTGTGTGGTGTGTCCCCAGTGAGTACACATTTATGGAGGACTAGATTCCATTTTGCATCAGACGTAATTGCCCCGTCATGCGTCGTGTCCCGTTTGCCCGGAGCTGAGGTGTGAACGCCTTCATCTGCGAATTAAATAAGCCATAGCATCGTTTCCAGCTACCAATTTCATTTTACCCATCAACAATGAACGGTTTGGACTATAGTTTTCAATCCTTAGCACGTGCCCCGGGAATTGTTAGACACAGTAGCAAAGACATGTAGGGGTGCATAGCGTGTGGGCTATTAGACTCCTGTAAGTATAATAAATAAATAAATAAATAAAGACATTACACGTGCACGAAAATTCCTGGGTTGGCATCTCTCTCTGCCAGATATTTCTTCTTCCGTAAAAAGTCTGGTAATGTTCAAAATTGAGCCGGATCAGCCATACAAGCATTAAGTTGCTTCGGATGACTTAAGGTTCAAAAGAAATTAAAAAAAAAAA
>JAHWFP010080190.1:106389-119421 GCA_023313725.1 Lithobius niger
TTGGATTGTATAGTAAGCACATTCATTTTTGCAACACGGTGCGCCTTCGGGTACACAGTTACAATGTTAACAACGTAATGCGCAACGTAACCTATATAGATCAGTGGGGAAGTGACGATAGAGACGCTGTTGATGAAGCCAACGGCGACTCGTAGCAACTCGACGTTGCCGTGGTAATTTGATTTTAAGCCTGATTTTCATTATTTAGGCCTAATTTTTTTTAATGCAGTTTTGATTTCGCAAGTAGCAGATAGGCCTAATGGATAATTTGATTCTACGGTAGGCCTATTCATTCATGCAACAATGCGACGAGACTATTTTAAACGAAGCTAAAATCCATTCCTTTTTATTGCGTGTTATCTTAGGGCTCCAAATCGACGATCAAATGTTATTATTTAATTTAGTGACGTCGAAGAAGTCTATTAGCTATAATAGGAAGTAACGATGTTTTAATTTGCCATGTTATTTAACTAACTTCTCACACTGAATCTAACGTTGTAAACAGTGGTCGTCTCTATCTGGTACCGTTGCGAAGTTGAAAAAAGCGACGGACGGACGGACAAAGTCGTTGCAATAGTCTTCTCAGCCGGTACGACTGTACAGAAGAATAAAACGACAACTGTTACGACTGCCCTGAACTCGAAAACCAGGTTAGGCAGTTGTATTTTTTTCTTTCTTTCTTTCTTTCTGCCTTAAGACCTCACAATTATAGACTTTGCACCATGCAGTTTAAAACTGAAAGATTAAAGTGAAAACCAAGACCATTTCATTTTGGTTCTCGACAACGATTGAATATATTTAACGGAGCCGCAGCCCTAAGCTATCGCGACAATGTTACTTTCCCCGTGCCCGAGCATCGTTGCATCTTGTTCGAGTAAGCTACAATCCGATCTTGTGCACCTTGCCTATTGTTGACCATTGTTACACGTTGCAGCATTGCATTCTGGGCCCCCGCCGCAGCCGCCGCCGCCTGTCCAATTTTCTGAAATTCTCGTGCGCAAACGAACTCTAATATACACGGCCGGCAGGCCGTGTAAATACTAGCATCGTACCTGGCTTTGGCCGGGGATTTCTTTGACCCGTGGTTGTTTCCCAGTATTTGCTCGGGCTGCCTGATCGTTCACTGCAACAGTCGATTTTTGTTTGTGTAACACTCTCCCTTTCCGACAATCCTCTCCCTCCCCTCTCCCCTCCTCCTTTTATCCTATTCTCTCCTTCTCCTCTTGGTTTCCTTCCCTTCCTCCTCTTTGCTATACGTAGTTGAATGTGGATGGTTATTTCAATTAATAGCTAACACCCCCCAGAAATTCTCCTTTAGGTTGAGTTAATGCGTAATCGTATGCTTAATGATAACAGCTCACTTCCCCCCACTCCCTTTCGCTGTAGCTTAAGCGATGCATACCGTGTGAAAAAGAAGTGTGCATGGCGTCATGTAATACTTGCCCTTGAGATTACCACGGTGTTTGGTTAGAAGGATAATTATTAGACCGAATTGTTAGTCGAGGCAACAATGTGCCAATTTCAACTTCTTTTCAGGGCAACAACGTCCCAGTTTCAACTTCAAGCCAAAGAATTGACACGCTCGCACGTTTTAATTGTTCCCCTTCCGGGGGTCGTCGTTGCGGTTGCTTCATTTCTGCTATGAGACTTTGGTTTATAATGTAAGATGGTTTATAATGTAAGAAGATGATGATTGAAATCCTCATTCCAGCTAAACTAAAAAAAATTACTATCTCTGTTCGTATTCAATATTTTTCGAGCAAACTTGGCCAGATAGTAGATAAATGGGCAGTTGCAACAATAAGACGCCAAAAAAATAAAAAATAAAAAGAAGTGATATCTAAAACAAAACCCACAAGGGTGAAAGAACCCGCCAAGTTTCAGCCAATCAAAGTAGTGATATAAGAGCCAAAAAGGCTGCCACCAAGTTACTACATTAGTTGCCAAGCTAATCCCAACGACTATTACCTCAACGTTAAATCAAAATCTTGATCATTGCTACCGATAGTAGCAATGGTCAGGTTTTTTATTTAACCTTTGATCTAATACTCGGTGGGATTAGCTTGGCAACTAATGTAGTAACTTGGTGGCAGCCTTTTTGGCTCTGATATCACTACTTTGATTCGGCTGAAACTTGGTGGGTTCTTTAACCCTTGTGGGTTTTGTTTTAGATATTCTTAAAGCACAACAGCGCTTAAACAAATGCAGTTTTCTGAATTGTACATTTGATTATTTAAATTAAAAATCATCAATTTTTATCATCCATGTACATTTAGCCATTAACAAGTAAAGTGAAATTTTAATTATATACACTTTTTTTTTACAACACACTTGACGTTTTTATTTATCATCCGTGTACCTTTTTTATGGCATGCAGTAATGGCGACTAAAAACTGGAATTAATGTTACTTTAAGTTTCCACAAAGTGCCGAGTATTAATAAACTAATTCGTAATAAGGAGTAGCCACATCGCTCGCTCCGATAGCGTCATCTCGCTTCGCTTTAGGAGGTTACGTATTCATATACTAACATGACTGCTATTTCATGCCACCATAAACCACACTTCTATTGTAATTTATGTCGTGCTATAGTTTACATGGATTTTCTTGTTTTTTTTTTTTTTTTAAAGAATTGTTTTATGTACATCTTGCTTTGTATAGAACGATCAGGGTCCCGTAATTCCGGAATGGATGGATTGAAAAAGTGATCTGTTTGAGAATGACGGAGAGTGACATTTTTGACTTAGATCATGTTACAGATTTTAGGTAGGTGCAGCAGTTTTTTTCTGAAACGGTGGTCAGAACAAGAAGAAGAACAACAACAACAAGTGGACAGCTGTCAAATTTACGTGTGGCTCCCTAATTTTACTCTTGTACAGAATTAAACCATTTTTTGGTATAAATATATATATATCTTCCATACTTATCTACAATCTGGCCAAGTTTGGGCGAAAAATGTTGAATACAAACGGAGATATTAATTATTTTAGTTTTCTGGCGTGAGGACTTCAATCGCACATATACTCGCCGAATATGATATGAGGTTTTTAATTTATGAAACGAACTTGGAGAATGAATATTTAGGGCTTTCAAACTAAATGAAGATGTAAAATAAACCCTAAAATTGTTCTTGGGTGCAAGTAAAGAGTCTTAATAATGTCCAATACACTTCCACTTTGGTACTTCAAAGTTCAAAGGCAAAGAGGGTAAGCTGAAAGTTGTGCTCTTGTTTTTGTTTGAAAGGCACTTTTCTTGCGTTTTTACTAAGGCTTCACTGATACTGGATTGGAGCGGCGGCCGATATTTGCGGTATCGGTATCGGTCGGTATCGTCACTTTCGCAGAAATATTGATAACTATGGAACCGTTCGAGATTACGACATGCGGTTTACGGCGTTTTGCTCAGGAAATCACTGAGCATCTTCCTAGCAATGTTTTAACTGTGGGATACTATTTGAAATTTTTTAAATTTTAATAATTATTGGACTTTTTCAGAAAAAGACACCTTTGTTGAAAAATTGGAGATACAATTTTGGATATCGGTATCTGTACCGGTATCTGCCTAATTTTTTTAACAGGGTCGGTATCGGTATCGGATCGGTAAAGTTGATATCGGTGCAGCCTTAGTTTTTAGTAATACTAGCTGACCCCAGCGTTACATACGCCGTCCTAGCAAACAGCCACCCCCCTCGGCCCCGTGTGTGCCTCCTTGCCCATTGGCTAACGCCAACGCCAGGTAGTTCTTAGCAGCCCCCTATGGATAAAACAAATTCCAGTATTGCCTGCCAGCCTGACTCCGTGTATGATGAGTTTGATCCGTGCATGATGAGTTTGATCCGTGCATGATGCATTTGTTCCGTGCACTACCTACTCTTAATATGCAAACAGATGCAGTGCGAAGCAGAACAAGAAACAACTGACCCAGGCTGGGTGTCTATCTGTATGTCTTTCAGTCTGTCAACAAGATAACGTTTGAAACCATAGTCTAATTCAATTCAAATAGTGTTGCCGTCGAAACGAGAAGACACGGGATTGGAAAAAAATCTCGTCTCGATCTTTACGACTTCTCGATATCGAGTCGAATAAACCTCGCCTCGCTCGTCTCGACTCGTTGTTGGTCGACTTTCTCGACTCTCCTCGATATTTTTTCTTTGCAACGTTGCTAGGAAAGACGGGGAATCCCCTAAAACAAATTTTAGGTTTTAGTTTCGTTTTAGTTTTATAATTTTAGCTTATAATCAGCTAGAAGTCTACCTTGTTTTGTTTAAACTCGTGGAATTTAAGATAATAGCCAATAATCTTTGATAAACTGCAGCAAATTCTAGAGTACATGCCTTAGTTTGGTATTGGTATTGATACTAAGAGGTTTCTATTGAGCCTTCTATTTATATTTTTTAGGGATATTGGTGTAGCATTGATGTGAATGACAAAAGCACCGAAATGTGATTGAATGAATAAAAAGCCTGAAAGATGTAACATGTATAGAGTATTTTGCAACGTTTTGGGTCAGCATGTGATTCTTTATCAAGCGCAAATAAAATAATAAATTAAAAAAAATTTGGAGTAAAAACTCAAGTGATTTTACAATATACACAGGAGATAAAATCCAACACACACCAACGAAACACAAATTGGTTTGCATTGCACCGCCGTATCTATTATTTGAGTAGTTTAGGCAACTTTTCAATTTTTCACGGGTGGGGAGGGGAGAATATAATCGAGGGAAAAAAGTAAGTATGTAGGTAAACTCTCATCTAATACCATTAAGTATATGATGGAGACCTAAGCAGTTTTTGAGTGACTGGAAGAAAAGAGGAAAGGAGAGGTAGAAGATGGGAGAAAACGGGAAACTAACAGGGAGAAAAATTGCCCGTCGCAGTCAACGTTAGGGCAACACCGACCAAAAACTGGGAAACAACCACGGGAGATGCCGGGATCGAGTGCTAGTTATAAGTACAGATTACGACCAAAGAATTGAATTCAAGCTCTTTCAAGGACGTAGTTAACAATTTCAGGGAAGTCAAGGCCCTTGAATCCTGAAACATTACGAATAAAATCTAATAAAATGATTCAGATAAAAGTATTAAGCAACGCGAAAGAATTAGTTAAAGTCTTGAAAGGGGTGTGGACGGTTGACGAACTTTTCTCAGGCCCATCACATCTTTGTCCTTTTACTTCTCCCACCCCGTCCTCCCATCTCCTCCCACGCCTCCAGACCAACGGTTTCGGTTGGTTCGGCCTGGAACAGTGCCACGAGAGCCCTTCCTCCGTAATAAGAATGTCGTGGAGCCTTCCCGACCTAATCCTAATGGTCCATTTCCGGAACCCAAGCTCAGACGCAACTGGGTTCGTTTTCTCCCACCAGGCCATTACCCTTCGACCAAAAGCAGAGGAAAAGCTGAAGGGGGCTTAATAGCTTGGCTGGACTCCACCTGAGTTGTTTCAACGATAACGCATCCCATTGGCCTGCTCGTCTGCGCCATTACAAACACTCAACCCTTTCTCTTGCTTTGCTTTCGCGCAAAGTCGCGGCCGTTTAAAGGAAAACGTGTCCCTCTGTTCTGATAGCTTTTCGTGCTCTTGCCAACAGGACAAATCGCCCTTTTCAATTAAACGGAAGTCTGTTGCTGGGATTAAACTAGCTTCCAAACCTTTCGTATTTGGCAAAATATGCCCACTTTCGTTATTCCACTTTCGTTATTCTTCTTTCGTTATTCGTCTTTCGTTGTTCTTTCGTTAAGCTGAATTTAGACCAATATCGCACATTTATGCCTCCATTATGCCCTATTTGTAGTTTGTTCATGAGCCACCTACTCCTCATTTAAGCCTCATTTATGCTTCGTTCAAGCTTTACCAAGTCATAACGAAATTACATTGGGGGAGGGGGGGGGCGCAAGTCGTCCGCCGCTTGCGTATCGCGTGGATAAAGAGTCCATATATATATATATATAATGAAAGGGGTAAAACCAGCCAGTAGTCATATAGTACTCGGGATGGCACGACACAAAAGTTTGTTATCCCGATAAAAGTGTTTAAGTTACCGCCATAATCGATAATATCTTGACAAAACAAATTTTGAGACTGGAATAACCATTTAAATTTTGTTCAGTAAAAAAAAAAAAAAAACATTGGCTGAAGCCTACGGCGCAACCTTCACGAATGTGAATTGTGTGGCACTCGCCATTTGGTCCGTGGAGATGTAAATATACTTGCCATTGTCCATTACTTCCTCACCGTGTAGAAACAATTTAGCAGTTGCGCTGCTATTAAATGCATACATATTGTTTGCATTAAACTTACTCTCCAATCATCTAAAGTGGCTAGCAACAGTATTGCACACTTAGGCGGAAAGCCCTTGTAACTTCGCACACAACGCCACAAACCGCTATAACGGTTTCCGAGATACGACAATTTAAGCATCGGGGCCTGCACGATAATTCGATAAATCAGAAAAAAGTATGATACGATAATCGGCGAAAATCTTCATTGCGATATTATCGAATTATCGATTGTCGTGCCACCGCTACGTAGAATAACAGAGGGTTATTAAATTTTACCGTCAATGGCGCTATTCAGGGTTCGTACACCAGAGACGAAACCATTTTCAAGGCCTTTTCAAGGCCAATTCCAAGCCAATTTCAAGACCGTTTTGCACACTAAACTGTTAAAAATTACCTTAAAATAAATTCAATCTTTTTGCTAGCCTATACTCCATAATTGAAAAAACATCCGTTTAAAAGTTTTTTTTTTTTGGCCCCCATCGCGGGAGAAGTTGCCTTTCAATACCGCACGAATACGAACGAATGCACGTCGTGTCGTTAACAGAAGATAAGCATAAAGGCCTCTCCAGACAGAAGAAAATTTCGTGCGAAGCTATGCGTAACTGCGTGCTTACAAGGTCAACATTGCAGCAATCGTGTGGTTGGCGTTGCATTAAGAGCGAATATTGAAGTCTTTTTTACACCATACTACGACGGCGTGCAGCCGCGAGCAGCCAGTCTGGTTAGGGCTTTAGGCTGACGAACTATTTTTTTATTTATTTATTTATGAATTTAAGCATAAATTGACTGTATTTCATCAAACATAGTACACTAACAAAATTCAATGCCATTTCAAGGCTCGTACAAAAAAAAATGCCACTGTTCAAGGCTTTTCAAGCCTTGAATTTTTGGTTTTGAAATTTAAGGCTTTTCAAGGAATTCAAGGCCGTGTACGAACCCTAGCTATTATCATCAATGGAACTCGTGCTGCACGTCTTTATTGATAACTTGTCTCAACGTTCGAAGTTATTATTTGCACTCGTACGTTGTCCAGAGCGGCCCGAGAAGCGTTTTAACATCGGCCATTACCGTAAGTTGACTGGGGTACCAAAAACTGAAAGGCTTCTAAGATCACTCGGTACAACCTAGTGGTACAAATAATGACTTAGAACGTGAGACAAGTTAACAATAAAGATATTCAGTGCGAGTTCCATTGATTATAATAGGGATGAACGGGATTGTTCTACGATAAGACTTCTGGGTGGTTTCGCCCCTTTCATTATATGTATCTAGACATAGGCTAGTATCTAGGCAACAATCCATCAGAACAAACATCACATCAATTCAATTGTCGAGGTTGCAAACCATTGTTGCGCGACGCCATAGCGTCAGTGTCTTATATCTTGAAGCATAGTTGGGCACATTTCAGGTACTTGGGGAAAAATAATAATGCGGTACAAAAGCTTAAATTGTGTTGAAATCAAGAGCAATGACCCACCTGACAAAAATTAACTCGAGTAGGAATGCAATCTAAGTTACTTTCAATGCGAAATCTGACCCTCAATAACGTTGAAAATGTGTAACTATCTAGCTACTAGCTAACTAGCTAGCTAATTCTAGTCCGCTCATCCCCATTTTAATTTCCGTAGGGCGATTATTCAACGATACCGAGATAACGGGAAGGCTTCCAGCTATGAAATTGAACGAATGGCTGCACTACAATACGAACTGCGTACCTTTTATGGTTTGGAGCCAAGGGTGTGACGACGATGGCGTGGGATGGCGCGTAAGTACGAAAATATTGTTATAACCATTGTTAGTATTGTCGGCATCGTTTCTCATTGGACAGCCAAAGTTCGGACAATGACAAAGTGTATAATGACGTGCGTGCCGAAACACACACTAGTGTAGCACGATAAATCTCAACAACGTTGCTACACAATTAAAAAAAAAAAGGACTGATATCATATCAAAAACCAAAACTGGTAAAAGGAGCCGCCAAGTTCCGAATGGTTCCGCCCTTCAAAGGAGTGATATCAACACACCAAAACATTCGCCAACTTAATCGCACTGAATAATACTTTGGACGTTAAATGAAAACTTGAACATTGCTACCGAAAATAGCAATGTTCTTGTTTTCATTTGACATTCGAACTATTATAGCGGTGCGATTAACTTGGCGAATGTTTTGGTGTGTTGATATCACTCCTTTGAAGGGCCGAACCATTCGGAACTTGGCGGCTCCTTTTACCAGTTTTGGTTGTTGATATGATATAATACTCTGTATCCATACGACGCGCGAGCAACGGACGACAAGCCCCTGTGAACGAAATGGTCAACAGTTAGTGTTCAGGAACAAAGGGTAAAATGGTTTCTTCAGGAGGGCCTTCCTGGTTTGAGTGTCATGATTTTGATACGGTTACAAATATAAAAGAATAGAACGAGACACGGTGCAGAGCACAAGCGATCATGAAGCACGCACACGCACACAACCCCCAAACACAGCAAAATCCACGCAAGGTTGGCGCACAACGAGCATCCATCCCTCTAGTGGCGAATGGGAAACGTATATGTTTACATGTATACATATGTGAACGTATTAAATGCTGCCTATGAACGTTTCGTTTTGGCCGTGTCACTATGGTAGCACCTCGGCATTTGGTTTCAAAGGTCGTGGGTTTAATGCCTCGCTCAGGCAGTCTGACATCATTTAATCCAAAAGGCAACGTAAATAGGTTTCCACCCGTTATTTATTTAACCAAACCCGACCAGATGGTGAACCCATGAACAGGAAAATGTCCAACAAATATCGAAAGGCATAATCAGATGGAGCAGAAACAGCAGAAGCAGGATTTATTCCAGCGATGAAATACCTGTTAGGTGACGAAATGGCGGTGAATATTACGACACTAGAATGTGCCGGTCATGAATCAAGTTTACAGACACACTTTTCCCGGCAAACTTTCCCGACATTTTTCGTGCCCATGCCTCGTACATCTTATGTGAGTTGATCGACCGCTCCCTCCCGGCCGCACTGGCCAGCTGGTAGAATGGAAGAGTCCACTTGCAATGCGGGCGTGAGGAGGGGGTAGTGATTGTTCGGCCTTTTTTTCTTAATTGCTCAGCCGGGTCCAGCATTATTATAAGGATGATAAATCTTATGGAGAATACGACGTTGTGGTGCGAGTTGGTGGAAACATATTGACATCGAGCTGTTCATTTAGAATGCGGTAATAATTGTTAGGGTGCAAGCATTTTTTACCATTCTTAATTTCCTAGACATTTTCAGGTTTTCCTGGCAGGTGCACTCCAAGTAATTTCCGGGTGTTTGAAAGCTACTATTGTGTGCACAGCGTATCTTAAGTCCTGGAAGTATTTTACGAGCGACTACGTCTTCCTGGAGGGGGCGGCTTTAATAGACGGCCGCCATTGTTTTTGTAACCATCTAGGATATCAACAAGGCACTCTGCTGCCAAAAACGTACAATCGATTATCTGTGTTCGTTCTGCAGCGAACTCAAGATAGGCCGCGCACACTTTAATCAGGGAAGCAAACCCCCACGTTATTTTTGAAATTACTACAAAACCACTTTCTCAGAAGAAAGTGTTCAAATTGATTATTCCAAAATTAAATGTACTGAATATTGCGTAACGTGTTTTTGTGGTTTAATGTGTTTCTACGGATTCAGCGGAAAATGCAGATCAGACAGAAATAGATTTCCGTGAGTTTTAGTGATGTCTGTAGTCATGATAACTTTTTGATACCATTATCTCTGATTGACAGGCGTTGCGAAGCGAGGACTTAATAACCGTATGTTTCTTTTCCTTGAAGCGTTTTAGCAAAGCAAAGAGTATGGTGCGCGACTGACGTCAAAATTCGTCTACATACGTCATAAACCGGTGTAATACCCACTCTGTTTATTGACGTTGATTGTGCACCATACTCTTGTTTCGGTAAATCGCTTGATGGAAAGAAACACACGATACTTGACTGAATTTGAATTTTATGTCCTGTTTACCTTTTTGTCTGTGAGTGTGTTTTGTCAGTTTGAATGTTATTAAGTCCTAACAGCCAGTAACGTGTGTGCCAGTAACGTGTGTGCCATGTTTGTGCCATGTTAAGATGGACGTTTTACTTGCAAATTGACTCATGGCTTTCTATTTCTATTTGTAATTCTTTTTATTTCTTATTTTTTATTCTTGATAATGGCTCTGAGGTAAGCCGAAACGTCAAGTTTTTAATGTATATTTATGCACGTTACTGGTTTTTACTTAATACCATACTAACAAGTGATTTTTATTTGTCAATTTGGACACAACATTATTCACAATTTCGCTTTGTTTTGGTTGAAATTTCATGACAAGGGAGCTGTGATGCGTGAAATTCACGAGATCGAAAATGAAATTCATTCCTCATAGATTTTCGGAGATATTCGGTTTTTTATACCAACTAGTTTAAACTCGTTTTTCAGCAGCAGTGGGAAAATTCAGAAGCGGTGGTGAGGCAGTGAGGGAGCCCGACCTAAAAAACTAATGGTCCCAGAAAAGCATCTACGTGCCACGCTTGCTCCCAACGATATAGTCTCCGATGATTGTTAGGTTGCCTTCTTTCTTATGACCAGGAGTGGTTAACGCTCGTTAAACCCTTTTTTTTTCTTATGATGCGCCCGGAAAACAACACAACTGTGTATTGTAGCATACCTCTCCCGAACGAGTAATTCCTAATTTCAGAATAATTGACAAGTGAAATTGACAAATAAAATTTTAAAAATAGTTTAATTGGGTCGATTGACTGGCCTGCCCCTACGCTTAACGCTTATGCACCACGTAAAAACTCATGGGAGTGTTACTTCGTGTGCTAAACCAAGCTAAAATTGGATTTTCAACCAAACCGCATTTTTTTGTTTTGACGTTTGGGCCTGCACGGTGTACACCTCAAGCACGTCTTGGCCTTTTCTCTTTTCGGAATTCGATTTTGCTGTCCGCTTGCTGAAAGATTTAAACGCTGCATCTCCTCTTTTCGCAACCGCAATGTCCGCCTAGCCACTCCTCGCAACCGCCGAATGTCACGACCACATCCCCAATCCTGTCAAAGAACAAACACAGAGAAACAAACGTACCATGACAGTTTGCTCGGAGGGTCATGAATTAACTAATTGCACTTACTCTCTTCACCCGACTGGTCAAACAAAGTTGGCTTTGTTTTCTGTTCCTTTACTGTGGAAACCGCGTCAAGGCTTTACAGCGTCTAACGTGACATTTTGTTCGTCTTTCATGAACGTCATCAGAAGAAAAAAAAAACCCGTGACGAGTCACAAGGTCAACGTGTTGGTTGTCGGAGGTGTTTTGATCCCACCTCAGTCTGTTGACTCAGAAACTCTTGAAACTGGATTACAATTGTGCTGATTAATTGTTGGAAACACTGGTGAGGAACTAGATTAGGTTGGTTACATGGAATGTTGAGTTAAGAATGACGCGAATTACAAATGAATTGTTAAAGGCGTATTGTGAGTGGCCAAGTTCCTGGGTTTTTCGTTTGTATTTCCAGCTAACTAAATTGTCCCTTTCATCGTCGTGGGGCAGTTAACCCAGTTGGGATTAGCGTTCCCTAAAAAACCAGTAACAACAACAGCAACATTTTTGTTGTTACTTTTGTCTTGTTGTTGAGGAAATTTGTTTAAAGGCACATAAATCCCTCCGTTCTGGCCGCTTTACTCTGCGTCACTTACGCTAAAATATAGTTCAAACGACCGCAGCGCGCATTGCTCTACGACGCTAGTCATACTCATTTTGGGGCCGCTGTAACGTGACACATCGTACGACCAAGTCGCAAACTTGAGCGAAGGATTAATTATCCTTCCTCCAGGGCCGCGGCTTGCCAGCGATGTGGCGGGAGTTATATACCGCTCGGACCGAGCCGTTTAAAACAAGCCTAATAACATTCACGCGCCACTACTGACATCTGCATCGTACCCTTACACCAGCAAATGAAAGGTAAATCAGTTTATATAAAACTATTTCCGGTAATGTATCGAGTGAAACTTAAAATATACCGGAGGGAGTTATGCGCCTTTAATTTGGCGGGACGCCCGCAAGCATTGTCGCTCTGTCTATAATATTGGGGAACAAAACCCTAAGTTGTTCACATGAACTGTAAGTTATTTATATGCTAAGACTCAAATGAAAGTTAGGGATGAAGTCCCTGTAAGTTTATGGTGAAGTTCGCTAAGGAAATTAAACTCTTGAGACTTAAATGACATGTTCATTTCTTTCTTCCTTCATGACTGGTTGGAATCTAAGAAACAGCCTCGACCCACAGAGAAATATTCGTGCCCAGAAGGTTCGCCGGGGCCATTTCGGTAGCACGGTGTTGAAGACGTTGAACGTTTTATAGCAAGCTGGAAGAAGTAGAATTGTTATTTTACGTTTTCGATCTTCGTTGACCATGGCAAGGGAGCCCCTTTGCGTAAAACAACGTTGATGAGAAATGGGGTTCAGGACATTTGTAAATTCGATTTACTCATTGACACGGATGTCTCATCACCCCTAAAGTTGCTAGAGGAAAAGATTAATTCTATAGTAGACTCGATGGAAGCAATTCAATGCGATGCAACTTGTTCTGAGTGCCTATTATTCTGGACTCGAAGTACTTCCATGACGCTACTAAATGGAAAGACGGAACTTGTTCACAAACGAAAACAGGACTGGAAACTGAAATCAGGAGCTGTAACCGCTATGACAAGTAAACAGTGATGTCAACCCTTAGCTTAACTGA
>JAHWFP010080190.1:119431-132503 GCA_023313725.1 Lithobius niger
TTAACTGAAATCGCCCCTCCTCGTCCTAGATCCGTTACTGGATCCGCATCTGAAATCAGGAGCTGTAACCGCTATGACAAGTAAACAGTGATGTCAACCCATAGCTTAACTGAAATAGCCCCTCCTTGTCCCAGATAAAACCGTTACCAGTTCCTTATTGAAGATACTCCTAATTAAAAAGGCCGTCAAGTTAGAGGGGTGGTCTGTATATAATAATAATAATAATACATTTTTACAGCCTGAAAACTGTGGGGGTCAAGGACGGGAGCAGTATGCTCCACTTACACCAAGCCCAAAATTTAAAAAACAAGCTTAAGGTTCAAACAAACCAACGTCAAAAATAAAAAAACAGACATCGACCATAAATAAAAATAACATAATGAGATAGAAACATCACAAAATGTATACAATACAGTGGGAACAAATTCAGCTCAAAAGACTATTAAGAAACCAGATGTGTCTGTCTTGCGGAGATTATTCTTGACACCAGCCAGAGATGTCGAGGATACAACCACAGATGGCAGAGAATTCCAGACAGGGTCTGTCCTGTTCGAGAAAAAGTGTTTATGTGGTTCTCTAGGGAAGATTCCAGCGCTAAATTTAAAGGCGTGTTCACGAGTATGAGTAAAGTGACTGAAGGTAAAGAGTTTTTCATAATTTAAATCAATAAGACCATGGAGTAAAGAGTAGGTGAGACAAAGGTCAGCCTTAAGACGCCCCAACTCCAGTGAATCAAGTTTAAGCCTTTCAAGGTGAAGTGAATAAGATTGGTTGTATAACCCAGGCAAAATTTAGTGAAAGCTCGCTGGACAGATTTGATCTTTTTTATGTCCTTTACCAAGTACGGCGACCAAGCTGGACTCGCATACTCCAATAACGGGCGGACAAACACCTTGAACGCCCAGATCAAGGTTTTAGGATCTTTAGAGAGGAAGCATCTTCTGATTAGATGTGCCCTTTGTTTTGCATTTGCAGCAATATAATTACAATGAGTGGCCACCTTTAAATCACAGGTAAACCACACCCCAAGGTCCTTAGTAGACTCTACAGAATTCAGGACATTAAAGTTTAGAGAGTATGGAAAATTTAAATTGATTCTGCCACGTGCACTGCATGGCACTTACTATTATTTAATGGGAGCTGCCAAGTATTTGACCAAAACTCGATGTTGGATAATTCCGATTGGAGAATGTGGCAATCAGATTGGTCAATCACACCTTCATCGAGTTTGAGGTCTGCAATACACAGGAGAAAAAGAATAGGACCAAGAACTGATCCTCGAGGGACACCACTAATACCTTGAAGTGGGTCGGAGATCCTTTTACCCACACAGACCACTTGTTGTCGATGGGACAGGAAATCAGTAATCCATGAAATAAGTTTTCCACGGATGATAACTCCATAAAGCTTGCTACACAATTTTTTGTGAACCACTGAATCAACAGCCTTGGCAAAATCAATTAAGATTATGTCAGTCGGGACTGCTAAATCAAGTGTTGAATGCCAATCCTTCAGACATGAAAGAAGGTGCATGGTAGTTGATTTACCAGGAAGGAAGCCAAACTGATCACGAGGTATCAACTCATTTATTTTGAGATAGATCAAAAGGTGTTTCTTTATGATTCGCTCAAGGATTCGACAGGGAACGCTGGTTAAAGCGATTGGCCTATAGTTTTTCGGGTCGGCAGCATTTCCGCTTTTAAAAACAGGGGTTACTTTTGCAAATTTCCAGGATCTAAGGATCGTACGTGCAGGAATTGAGAGGTCAAAAACCAAATAGAGTGGGAAACAGAGTTCCGTTGCAAATTCCCTGTAGAATACGGGCAGAGCGCTCATCAGGTCCCGAAGCATGGCTATTTTTACGTTTTCAAAATGGAATGTACCTCTGCAATACTGAAATCAATATTTTCAATAGAGCAGCTTCAAGTGACGTCATATAGCTACATGAGAGATACCTGCAAGGTGCACTAGATTGAAATGGTGGGTTAAACAACGGCACTTCTAGTCAAGCCAGTGCTTTGAGAGTGGATTTCATAGGCTTAAAAAACCGTTGTTTTCTCCAATCCCTTATGATGCTTAGGTTGTAACTGGAAAATAAAGATGCCACTTGCTTAAAAATATCAGCAACTGCTAACAAATCGACAAAAATCGCGCGTTTTAGGCCTAAGAAATCCAGTCTAATAGCATTGGCTTCAGTAAGACGCTATTCTTTTCCCCCACCAGTGCACCTTGCAGCTAACACAGTAACTGGCTCCACCATAGAGTTATATACAATAATACTACGTCGTGTCACTGCCCTATACCCGAGATGCGAGATGACAGGGAAAGTACACGTTGGAACGGAATCATTATCAACAACGAAGTTTTGGCAAAAGATTTCGTTCAATAAGGTAGCTTTTTCAGAATCATTACAAACCAGATGTTCGCCATGCATCAAAGGTGGGATATCCCGACGAAGTTTGTTCTTTTGTTTACATGTTTAAAAAGCGCTGCTTAGTTACCGGTCAAAGTCTTTGGTTTTTTTTTTGCAACTTTACGTCTATGATCATTATAGGCTGATCTATTTTGGTTAGCTTTGTTTAGTTTGTAGGTGTGCCACAGCTTCAGTTTGCTGGTATGCATTTTGGGAATGTGAGAAGGGACAAAGCAGCGTTGGCGAGAGTTATTTACCATCCGTACTCCAGTACAGTCGTCAACAATCTTATTGGGGATATTGTGTAATGTATCCCAAAGATAAACAGCTCCTAAATGAATTTGTTCCCGTAAGGTTCGCCGGGTACATATGTCTATGCGCTTATTAACATCTACTAATTAATTTTCTTTTACATTTTTTTTTTCAAGGACCAGTCAAAATATCACATTAAAAGGGGCGGGAAACATTTCGCAATAAAAAATGTGTCTGTTTGAGAATCAACTTAAGCCCTCGCAACCAATCTATTCACATTAGATTCGATGCAAGAGGTTTGAAATGAAGAGGATGTTTTGTTCAAGAGTTATCGTGATTACAGACCGGCAGACAGACAACAGCTCAGGATGAGAAGTTCTTTTGTTCCGCTTTAGACGACCGCTCACACACAAAAAAATCTTCTGTTGTAACCAATTTAGGTTGGTGGCTTATTGAGGTTTAATGGCGTGTCAACAGCTATAGGTCATTAGTGCCAACCTCAGTCACAGTCGCCACACATTACAGAGGTGTTAACCAAACCCTAAATTTAGATCTTATCGTATTCCCGTACCTCCTGCAAAAACTGATAAACCCGGACAGGAGGAAACAATCATCACCCAATTGACAAGCAATGTCTCGCCCGGAAGACAGAAACGGCGATGATGACGCGCAGGAACTTTATAACCAGGGAGTTTAGAAAAATATTGCTGAAAATGTTCAGAAACTTTTAAAATTTACACCAAATTAAAAATTAGTTTGAATCTCAAACCTCAGTCACAGTGCAATGGCCAAGGTCGCCACTACGTCGCACATTACATTACACAGGTGCTAACCAAACCCTAAATCTAGATCTTATCGTATTTCTGTAACTCCTGCAAAAACTGATAAAACCGGACAGGAGGACACAATCATCACCAATTGACACGCACTGTCTCGCCCGGAACGGCGATGAAGGCACGCAGGAATTTTATAACCAGGGAATTTAGAAAAAAATGTTGAAAATGTTGAGGAACTTTTAAAATTCACACTAACAGCCGCATTCCAGAAATCCACTCAAGTGTGAGTGTAAGAGTGCAAATGTGAGTGCAAACATCTAAGGTAAGGGTCAACAATTTTAGTACAGCCTGAAAAGCGAAAGTGAGTGTCGTAACATCTGAGGATATTTCTATAGATTCGTTTAGACCCTTACACTCATCTTTATCCCCATTCACACTTGAGTGGATTTCTGGAATACGCCTGTAATTAATTTGAATCTCAAACCTCCAAACTACAAATTATTTAGCAAAACTCAGAGTACACCACAGACATCGCCGAGTGCAACACGGTTGATGTCAGAATGCAGGATTCTTTCGATAGGCGAATTATTACGATCTCGGTGTCTTCTCGACATCTTTTGCCATCTATAATACCAATCCTTATCTTTAAAGACTATTTTTGTAACGTTGGTTGCAAGAATTGAGTGACGAAAAATAAATACCGTACAAAAAAACAATAAACTGTTTAAAAAAAGTTACGAAACAGAAAACTGCACTTCTGTAGTATTCTTTTTTTTTTTAATGTTAGAGAGAGGCAGGAGATAAATGCTTGTGCGTTTGGAAAGTATACGACCGTTGGTTACGTCCCGTTTCGGCAAATCCCATTTCGCCAAATCCCGTTTCGCCAAAAAGAAAGCAGATTAACAGCTGTTACCTGAGGAGCCAGTCCCGTTTCGCCAAATCCCGTTTCGCCAAATATCGTTCACAAAATTTTAGTAACACGAAACATTTAAAGCATTTAAACACGAACATTTATAACATGATAATGGTCAGACATTTTTAGACAAACACCCGTTTTGCAGAATCCCATTTTGCCAAATAATTTGTTTCAAATTACGTGCCTTGCTCGCTGCGGCTAAACATCAGAAACCACAACTAATCAAAAATTACTTCCAATTAGGCATGCCTCTTTAACTTCTGCAATGTTAAATATTTGAAGAATATTTTGATTCTGAGAAACGGGATTCTGCAAAACGGGAATTCCCGTTTGGAAAAAAGTTAACCATAACGTGTAAACTAACTATTTTTAAAAGAGAACCTTGGCTTTGACGTAGTGACGCCCAAGCATTCTAAACAATTATATTTAAAACACACGTTTTTCCATCTGTATTGCCAGTTTTCAAAACGCTAATGAATCAACTGGGCTTATTCTACCACTGCTTGTCTCTGTTAAATGTTTGCCTCTTAAAGCCCCATTACGTAGAAATAAGTATTAAATTTCGTGGATTTGGCGAAACGGGACTGGCCCCAATGAGGGCAAAATTATTAATCTGCTTTTTTTTTATGGCGAAACGGGATTTGGCGAAACGGATTAGGCGAAACGAGAGTTCACCCGACCGTTAGCTGACCCGTAAAGGTTCGGGGACCTATAGGTGCACATCTGCTGAGCATGACTAAAAGTGCCATTTAAATGCGCCACGTTTTAAAGATTAAAAACGATAAACCGGCGCCAGTGAGTGAGTATTTTTTAAACCCGCTTACTAGCTGATGGGCATACTAAAAGTCATTCTCTAATTACTGAATCTTGTCTTCTTAAAGTGCTAATGTTTAAATGCTGACTGCCTGCTTTATTTATAAGCCTTTACCGTGTGAGGAACGAAGCAAGTGGGGTTCCCTTTCTTGTACATATTTGTGCCGTCATGTTCCCCGCTATAATGGTTAAACAACCTCTCAGCTCGGCTGGGCAGGATCGCGACAGGAAATAGAGGGGAAGGAGGGATTGAGGCTTAACGGCGCGTCGACAGATAGGTCATAAGCGCCACCGAGGGATTCGACAAACACAAAAAAAAGTGTACGAGATTTGTAAAGCTGTAAATCTTCCAACGGATTTAAGGAGATTTATGGATTTTCTGGGATTTAAAGATTTACAAAAAGATTTAAGTAAGATTTAATGATTTACATGGATTTGCAGAAGATTTAAAGATTACATAAAATTTTGCAGATTTACAGATTTGCAGATTTACTGGGATTTAAAGATTTAAGCATGATTCAATGATTTTACATGAGATTTTTTCAAGATTTACACGGATATACAGAAGATTTAAAGATTTACACAAAATTTTGGAGATTTACACAGATTTACAGATTTACACGAAGATTTGCAGGATTATTTACACGAAGATTTGCAGGATTTAAAGATTTAAAAAAATGTAAGTAAGATTTAAATGATTTACGCCAGATTTACGCGATTAACTAGATTTGTGCAAAATTTAAGGATTTGAATGATTTACACAAGATTTACAGATTTACAAGATATACAACGGATTCATAAATCTTAAATCTTGGGTGTACGAGATTTATAGCTTTGTCGAACCCCTCGAGCGCCGCCCTCAGTCACAGTGAAGTGGCCCGGGATGCTACTGCGTCACACATTACAGTGATGTTAGCCAAACCCCCAAATCTAGATCTTCTTCTGCTCCTTATGCAAAATTGGAAACCCCGGACAGGAAGACAGAATCATCGCTGTAAAGTCGGCATCTCTTGCTTATGGGTAATTACGATAATTACCTAAGGACCCGTAATTAGGACAAATTACGGTGTTCCATTCGAACCATCAAGTTGGATTGTTGCGGATGAAGGAATGACGGTTTTATTTACTTTTTGGTGCCACGTGTATTCCACATATAAGGAGAGAGTTGCATTTTTTGTTTGGCGGGAAACGGCTAAATAAATGAGGGGCGTTTGGCGCCAAAAACAATCATTCACCCAGTGTTGCCATATCCACAGGTAAGTCTGTATATCTACAGATTTTCACGAATTTCCCAGGCAAAAAGATTTTTAACTCAAATTCGTTAAAATCTACAGATTTTTTTTTTTTAATTGTTCGTCCGCGAGTGATGAAGGCAGTGATGATACAGAGACTAAAATGACGCCCAACTGATCACTGGAACTGGAAGGTTAAGGAAAGGTAATTTCAGTATTAATTTACATTTTTTTTCAGGCAAGATTTTTGTAAAGGTCCCATAACACAATTAGGCCATCTGCTGACCCCACGTAGTATCATGTGTATAAAGATCAGTGGTTGTATGGTTTTCTTTTTAATAATAACTTGGCCTACGCATCACAAATGAAGTTAAATCATGTGAGGACGGCAAAATTCTCATTTTTATATATCTACAGATTTTTTGTGCAATTTACAGACATTTTGGTCAAAATTTTACAGATGTTTTTGTTCTCTGTCTGGCAACACTGCATTCACCACAGGCTGGCAACAAGGACAGAACAACATGCACGAAGTGTCTTGTAGGGCAAATTCTTGGCACGTTTGGCTTCAATGTTAAAGTGTGAAATTGTAAATACGTTTGCCCAATGCAAGGAGTAAAAAAGTTTAATTTTAACGTGTGTGATGTCTTTGCGTAGTAACATCCTGTGAGTTCTGCTACAACATTACTACACTAGGTCAAGAACTTACACTGCTGTAGGTTAACACAATTATGGACGTTTATTGCTGGTAACAAGGCTTCTTATAATCTCTTACGGAGTCATGTGACATCGTGGCACATAATATGATACAGTACACAGTCCTAATCTATGGAAATATATTATTGTAAGCTGCGAAGGTGAACAGTGAGGAACTAAAATGGCTACCTGTGGTGACTCGATGACGACACCACAACATATCAGCCGTGAATCATTGAATTTACATCGCCCAATTGACATGGGTTATAGGTGGAAACGACGACGAACACCATCAAGATGGTGATAATTGACCTATATCAAGGTCTTAGGACGTGTCAGTATGCCTCAGCGGGAGGATCTCGGCATTTGGTGTCAAAGGTCGTGGATTCAATTGCCAGCTCTGGCACTCTGACATTTTTTAAAGTCCAAAAGGCAACGTAAATAGGTTTATATCCGCATTCATTTAGTTCAACTGATAATCCAGAGGAGGCCACAGGTTCTCCACGTGATTTCACCTATCTTCTATCTATCTATACATATAATACGCTTAGATTGGGCAAGCAAATTCATCAAAGGGTTCAAAGGGTTTAACGAGCGTTAACCACTCCTGGTCATCTGCCCGAAGCCCTATTCATCATTATTACGCACTACAATGAAAGAGGGTGTATAATGAAAGAGGGCGAGCGAGCGACAATGTCAAACAAACAGATGTGGCCTATAACAATCGACATATTGCATTAATAAAGCTAGCTCTTAAGAGCCGACTTGGAAGAGTTTCAAAGTTGGTTGAGTAACAATCACTGCATGCACAACCGTTGTTGGGTTTGTTGTGCTTGGTATCAGAACAGAGAAACGTCCTCCATCGAAAATAAACCTTTACTTCCATAATACAAATCAGCAGGGGTTCAGGGAGCAGAGATGGGGATATTCAAACCACACAATAGGGGAAACCGGGGCCCACTACAGTGTTACGGTCAGGTATGCGGGAACCAGGTAGCCGGCGTATGTTACGCCGGGGGTACAGCTAGTTATTATTATTAGTATACCTTAACAATCCACTCCGTGCTACTGAAATTAAGATGATGCCGTTAACTCTGAGCACTCTGGGGACCAAGAAAGAATAAAGAACCACACATTACTGGTTTGCTTCTTCTCCTTCCCTCCCATCTCCCCCCCCCCCCCGCCTTTCCCACTGCATCGTTTAGGATGATTTACGGATTGAGCCTCACAACTCTTTGTCGTAAAAGGTGAGAAACTACACCATAACTTATCGTGTATTGCGGACAGTTCCGGGGTCGTAGAATTGGCTGTTTCGGTCCCTTCGGAGGAAAAACCCCATTCCCTCCCTTTCAACCAACGTGACAAGAATGCCTTAACGCCTGAATGAAGATGGTTTCTTTCCTAGACTTTGAGTAAGGTTGAGTTTTGGACATTTACCTTGGTAACGTTGCAATTCATTACAAAATTTGCCTGCCAGACGTGCTATACTCCTCGGAAGTCTGATACCGCTATGCCCGAGTTAGGATGATAATGTACTGCACTGGTTATGTTAGGCTTCACGGAAATTTTTACGTGTTAAATGGAACGGTGTGAACGAGTTTCTAGAAGTTGTTGTTGACTTCTTCATGTTAATAATAGAACAAAATGAGCCAAATAAGTGCACAATAATGCATGATAAAATAACTACGTTTCGAGTATTCTCGGACTAATTTTCAACAGTTTAAACTGTAAATTTCCAACGCAATGGTAGAGGTAAAGCGGCAGGACGAACATTAGTACCAGTAACGTCCACGTCAAGCAAAATAAATACGTGTTTTATGTTTAACTAAACTATTGTGATTAGGCCAGCAATAAATTCAGCAGTGATTAGGCCTAACACGCTTGGACGGAATGCTATGCGGAATGGTAAACAAAGATTAATCGTGCGTTGCTGGGAGGTCGAATCATGCCTCACATCACTATCAAGTACGTCATATTTCTCTAGAAACTGGTTTAGGCCTGATGTATATAGCTCTGTTATACTTGCTGTATGTGGTGAAGACCAGGGAACTAGACTATTTGATCGTAAAAAAAAAAAACACGTAGGGACAAAGCTACCACTTTTATCTGATAACATACCGTGCGCTCGTTTTATTTGTGTTAAGGGTGCGTGATTGGATGATGGCTATCGTTTATTGTCTTTCCATTGGTTAATTGCAGTTAGAAAATTATGAACATATATTCTCGAGGTAAACCCATAAAATGACTGTGCTGCTATACATCTAGAAGCAGAAGAATACGCCATGTGTTTCCATTCCAAACAAGTTTCACAAGAAAATTAAAAAAATAATAATAAATAAAGAATGTAGCTATATGACTTTAAATTAATTACGGCAAAGTTTTGGGTTTAAGAATTATGCCATTCTTAATGTGGGTTATATGCTGGTGCTAATGCACAGATGTGAAGCAATACGATAGCGGTTTCTGGTCACAACTTATGTTGTTTTTCCCCAGAAAAATGCCTTAAGAGCTTGAGCACAGCCGTTGGATAATACATACCATCATCTGAATTCTAGTTTAGAATGACAGATATTCTCCACCTTCAGTGCTGAAGTCCAAAGCGACTTAAAACCAGAAACCAATGGCTTAGTGCCTTCCTTTTTATATATTAGCACCATTGTAGAGCCCATCTTAAGCCGGGTGCTATGTCTTAAACTTAAAATCTTTACTTAATTTAACTTCTTTTTTATTATTATTTTGCACACTAGAGTGGCCTAACTGGCGTATTCTCCCACCTCTAGATACAAGCGGCGATAGGCCACAGACATTTTGAGGTTTACCTTGAACAAATTTGTTTTAAGACGATACTTTTCACAGATGTTTACGTGACTTCGTTCAAGGTAACGCCATTATTTTTTTAAATTGATTGGACTAAAATTTCTCCCAAGATCCAGTATAGTTCTCTCGCGCGATTAAGCCACAATTCCTCCCCCCCCCCCCAGTAAATAAATCAAGAAAAAACAACAAATAAGGTGTAGTACTTAAAACAAAGCAAAAAACGTCGCCAGAGACCAGGGATGTCGGAAAAGCTAAAATTTGAAGGGGTGTAAACATAGTTTACCAGCCTATAAATAATAGTAATAACAAATTTATTGCGTACATTAGGTTGCAATGGAAAACAGGAAGGCATGATTTGTCCACTAATACCTGCCCAGATATATTTTACCATCACATCAAAAACAAACAATAATGCGCAACATGCAATAAAGAGCATTCCAAAACCACCTAGAATTTTTAAGAAGGCAGAAAGATCAGTTTTCTTTATGGCCCGTTTAAAAGCTGAGAGACTAGTCGTAGTATCTGTTGTATCCAGATTGCATATATATAGTTGTATGGTTATGGTAAAGGCCACCTGAGACATATCAGCAAATAAAGCTTTATCTTATGCAGCACCAACATGGCGTGTGTTGTCACGTTTAATGTTTTGTTCATTAGCAAAATCGCAAATGATAAACAATAACAGAACAGTATCCAGCCCGGACGAGCCGCTTTGTCAAGGATGTACCACTTTATTTGAGAAAATTACTTGGTAGAATCCTTCCTGACAACATTAGCGGTGAGTTTCAATGGGTGATCACGAGTAGTCATCACCTAGGATCTTAAAGAAATGAATAGGGTCGATATGCACGAATCCGTGTAATATGGAGTAGCTTAAACGTAGATCAACATGTACGCGTCGCAATTCAAGTGATTCGAGGCCTAATTTACTCCGACGTTGTTTATATGATATATCACCACATCCACGGAGTCTGACGAATTGATTAATCTGCCGACTTTAATTTACCAAAATCTGCAGACTCTTTGAACACACCGGATGGTCTCTGATGGTCTCTTCCTTCAGGGCATTCCAAATCGGCACAACCCGCACTGAGAAAAAAAAATTTTCCGACGATCAAGCCTGGAAGCAGGAACCAAAAGTTTGAATGAGAGTCTCCATGCACCGATAGCGCTGGTTGCCAAGTCAAGAAATTAGGGAGGTCCACGGCATTTAGATGGTTTAAAATGTTGTACGTAAGAATTAAATCAAATTTTATTCTGCGAGGTTCAAGAAGATATAGGCCAAATTTAGACAGGCGCTCCCGGTCGGTACCTTACCTTTCTGAGTCCAGGGAGTCCCTTGGTGTAACACCTCTGCACCTTCTCGATTAAGTCAATGTCGCACGCAAGATAGGGTGACCAGACGGGGGTTGCGTACTCGAGCAATCGGCGAACGGAATCCTTAAATGCCCAAATTCTGATTTCAGTGTTTCCAGAAGAAAACATCGTTCTGCGGGCAGTGAATGAACAATTTCAGGTCACCTGTAAACGAAATTTCAAGGTCTCGCCTTGCACTTAGGCTAACATAGGGATCAACAACTATGGCGATAGTATTAGGTACACCAGAAGTTTTCTAAAATGTGTCCATTAATGGAGCTAAATCCTGCGATATAATTTTGCACAATAACTCGTTAAAAACGATAGGAGAAGCTTGCTTATATCTTAGGTATCACCATTACAGTACCTTTTGGCTATGCTGATAAGAGTGACGCACTGATGATAGGTGTTAGGCCTAACTTAGAATAAGCAAATACAGGACTGATTGTTGCGACCGGGGGCGATATTTCCAGTGTTAGTTTCGTGCAGATTTTTTAGTTTTTACCTGTGTTAAGCTCATTGCAATTTATCTTCGACTTGATCTATACGATTTTAATTTTGTTTTTTATTGTTGAAATTTACTTTTTTTATTTATTTTTTTATTTTACCTTTGTTCTTATCTTTGTAAGTTTACCTTTTCTGATTTTCATTATTCCATCAATCCGTGAAGAATCATAGATGGAAAGAAATTGATACGCCTTGCTGCAATTTTTAATCCCTATTTCAACCCTTTTGAGGTTTACGAACTGCAGGGGTGATGGGCATCCCCCTCACCCCGACTATCTAGGTTTATGACTATGCTTATAATCTTATCTATACGAGGACCTGATCCTATGAATTAATGCTATTTAATCCGAGACTGAACCAAGTCCGTTTCCGCGAGAACTCGGAATGTTAAAAGCGCTCCTAGAATTTAAAGGTCCTTCGTACCGTTCAGGTCATCAGCCATCTACTTCATACGCTGTCAGGAAAAACGTTATTAATGTCTTCTTATTTTATGGCGAAGAGGCTTTAATAGTTCCGGTCTTTTACAACATCGGTATGCAGTATCGTAAATTTCGCCCCTCATTTTTGATTCTGTCCCACCTTCACCAAAGTGCCTTCTTTAACCCCACCCACTCTCCCCCCGCCGCACTTCAACCATCCCACCATGATCTCGCGAGAGTTATAGCAGCGTGGCATGTAGTAAAGTAGGGCCTTTGTCGCGATGCATGACGGTTCGCAGTTTGATCTGTTAAAGCATTCCTAATTTGAAGCCAACTCGCGCTGGTTTTATCGGCCGTAAAATCTGACGGGGAATGTTGTACCGGAATACACCAGGGAAAAAGTGGCACTGGTGTCAGAGAGTAGGAGGATTATGACGTCATTGGTTACGCAACCCCCTCGATAATACAAAGACAAGTTGGAAATAACCCAGCAGCGAAAACACACACCGAAAAGTAAACAACCTTTACGCACTCCACATTACAGGCATTCGAGTGATGATTTTGATTCAAACTAGCAAACCAGCCTCGCTATTAATCACTCACATATATTACTTTTAGACGAGGACACTCGTCAAATATAAAACATTCTGTAGTAAGGAGTAGCCACAACGTATCACAGTAATGGTACTACGCTACCGACGTCGTGTTACTAACGCACATGTTACGAGGGCACCGTGTTTCTAGCGCACGGGCAGAATAAGCCGTGTATCTATAGCGCACAGACAGAATGGGCCCACACCCGGAGTTTCACGATTGCTTGCGTCTTACACTTTAGGATTACAGAATTCTTTATGTATATATTAGCCCCCACCCCC